>APFE031759064.1:6984-77469 GCA_000404065.3 Pinus taeda | reverse complement strand
AACACATTGTTTGCCATTATTTTAAAGCGCATTTAGAGAAAGATAGTGTCTGGTTGGTTTGTTTGTCATTAGGTCTTCATTAGATTCTAGGAAGGTCTGTCTTGTCCGCAAGATCGACTAATTCCGCGTGACAGTGATAGGTGAATCGAGGGATATGAACCAATCAAGCAACCCTAGGTGTTTAACTTTGATGGATATGGTTACATATATATGAGCTTGGTATTTTTTGTTTGTTTGTCAAGTTGTTTGAGTTTTGTGGCGATTACAAAAAGCTTGATCACTGGCTTGAGAAACCATGACCTAGGGGCATCTAAGCCGTCAAAATCACCTAGGGATCACACCCAACCTAGGAGACGAACCCTTAACATGGCTGGATTTTTTGCGACGAAGTTTCAAACCGATGATATTCACATTGTAGAGTGACTTAACAGTACACCCCATCACTGTTTATTCTACGCCCTATGGGAGACATTTTCATTTGACATGTTTTATAATTGTTTTATAATTATTTTATAATTATTATGCTACTCACACTTACACAGGGGTACTTGCGTGCTAAAGGTTCATATAGGAACAACAATGCAGTTCCATCTGTGTACCTTTTAGCCAAAAATACACGAAATCACTATGATTGTTTCTAAAATAGTCATAGTGATGCAACAATATTGGAAATACTAGGGCTTCTGTCAATGAACCTATGACATAACACGTGCATTCGTGACATACTAAACAATACCCTTAATTTGACCACATATTGGGAAATACCTCTAAAAATCACTTTGTTTAAACCCCTACCAATACAAACCCAATACACCTTCCCAATTTTAAAAAACCCCTACTTTCAATAGATATTGAAGGTATCCATTCTTCATTAACATTTTTTAAACCCCTTTATATTTTTCATTAACTTTGAGCTCCATTTTTTATCCACAACATATAAAAACCCTTTACCCTCTATTATATGCTCAATATATTATGCCATTTTTTACTCAATATATATCGCTCAATATGAATGCACATGGTATGGTATTGCTCCCCCAATGAAGCCTCTTGGTTGAAAATTAAAGAAGTTTTTTTTTGGGCTTGCATTGGCCTTCCAAATGTCACATTAGTGAGAGAGTGACTCAAAGGAACTATGTGATATAGTGGAAAGGAGATCACAGGCTACTGCTGATATGGCTAGGGGGGGGTTTTTGAAATACTTTCACAATGCATTAATCTTCTCAGAGTAGGAGCTCTTATTATTTCTGATTGTTTTGTGGAGACCTCATTTGGAGGTCTTTGATGTCTAGGAGACATATTTAGGGATGTAGAAAGAGGTCAATATCTACTTTATGATAAGTCTACTTCCCTAGGGTGGGTAATTACAGTCCAAGCCACTTCCACATGATTTGCAATTGGATAACTTGACATACTAGTGGTGTGGCTCCAATGCATTAGAGGGTGGGGGAATTAGGGTAGCCATGATATTGGATGTCAGTATAGAAGCAGTGATAATGATGATCGTCCATATTTTTGGTTACGATGAGGAGGATTGATGAATCTCATTCTTGTTATTTGAATTTTGTGCAACCATCTGATGAAACCTAAGCTTGGGTTCTAGACCAACTAGGATTTATTTGGGTTTATGGCCTAAAAGAGTTATGGAAGTCCTGGAGTAGCATGAGCTTTGAAAATCCCAAGTTGAGACATTCCTAGTTGGCTGTATGACGTCATGAAATGTAGACACCATCAAGTGTGTGTCACTTTGGCATAGGTTCGGGGAAGTAGAGCATTGTCTTGGGATTCATGGTTTTCAGGTTAGTACCTTGGTTGTGGATACATTGATTTTTCTGGTTTACTATTTCCTATGGAGTTGTAGCCCCGGATCAAGGGTGGCCCATGGTTGAAATTCATGAACCACATCGTCAATGGTAGGGTGGAATGTGGAGAGCTCGTAACCAATTAGTTTTTCTTTTGGTAAGATAAGTATTCAATTTTTACATCAGAAGTTGTTCCCTTCTTAAAAGAACTCCCCTCTTGTCCACATGTCATCATTGTGCTCCATTAGATTATATGTTAGATGATTGGAAGATTTTTATTCCTTTGATTGTGTGAAGGTAGTTTGGAAAGAAGTTATTAGAGTTTAGGGTTTAGTAGAGGAGTTGAGAGAAGACTCAAAGTGGAGCGGTGGAAGTAGAGGCGAGAAGGTAGCACGATGGTGGAGAAGGGCAAGAGCCCCAGGGCCGAGGTTGTGACTAGGGAGTACACCATCAATCTTCACAAGCACCTTCATGGATGAACTTTTAGGAAAATGGATCCAAAGGTTGTTAACGAGATAAGGAAATTTGTCAAGAAGTCTATGGGAACCACTGATGTGAGGTTTGATGTGAAACTTAATAAGGCTATCCTAAGCAGGGGCATCAGGAGTGTGCCCAAGAGGATGAGGGTTCAACTATCGAGGAAGCTCAATGACATAGAAGATGTCAAGAAGGAGCTCTATTTGAATGTAATTGTGGTGGAGGTGCCTCCAGAAGGGCTCAATGGATTGGGTACTAAGAATATTGAGGAGGAAGATTGATGTAATCACATCTTCAGTACATTTTGCTGCAAACTAGAATGTAGACTATTGTTTTCTTTGTAGTGTTATGATTATGAGGGAATTCAATGCTTTGACACTTTAGTTTTGTAGGATATCGGTTTTTTTCTCAATTTTTATGTTGACGAAGTCTATGCTCCAAGCCCTAAGTTTCAAGAAATGTCTTCTTTTTTTATGTCCTTGATGGTGAATGCAAGATTTCTACAGATTGTAGTTTTATGATACTTGAGAAGCAAGTTCCCATTCCTCTGAATTTGGGGTTGGCTAATGTATCCTAGTAATGGCACGTTAGGAAGTATAGATTCAGATATATAAGCTGAATTTAATTGTTCACGATCATGGAATGAGGCGTAGAGATATAGTTCTCAAGGCCCCACACAATGTGTTCTGTAATCAGGCGTAGGGATACATATCTCATGAAGCTGTAAGTTGAAAGCCATTATATATTTCAATCTTATTATTGCATTCTTTTTCCTTCTTCAATTGGGTATTTGTTGTGGGTTAGAGTTACTATAAGGTAATGTGATATGATGGTTTTCTCCCTTCTTCTTGTCAAATTCATGCTCTCTACAATTATTAGATATTGATAACATTTTTGGACATGATATAATATGAAGTTGATTGTGCACTAGCTAACTGGAAATTGTCTCCCATTGGGTAGTATGATGAATGACTATAAAGTAGAGACCATAAATGATTTAGCCAATGAATTATATGTGGTGTTCAATGGACTTGAAAACAGTAAGTTGGACTTTCATTGTTTTTGTTAAGATGAAATAGTTTATAATGCCTCATTTCACTAGTGTGATGCCTTGTTGCTTAAAATTCATATGAAATCATTGAAATATTTATGTAATCTTCTTTGATTAGTGTTATGCTGCCAGAAACCTGACCATGAGACCTATTTCTAGTTTTGTTCTTGTTCCCATTTCCATTTCGATCTTTACATTATGTTATAAGATTACTTATCCAATAATATGCATATTATATTTTTGATGGGTGGTTGGCTTGGGTTTATACTTCCCTAAAACCTATGTCAGCATAAATTTGGGGAGGAGGCCCATTTCTCATTTCATTTTCATTTCCATTTCCATCTTGGCACTACATTTTTTTATTACTAATTAATTTTGATGTGTAAATTATAGTATACACTGGTAGAGGGTGTTAGTGTCAGTCTTGTCTTCCTGCCACTAGTGATCAAATATGATTTTACCAAATCTGTTATGGGTCTCAAGTTCAAATTTTATCATGTCACTAGGTTTTCAGAGTAAAATTTGGTCACTAGCTAGTTTCTCTAGGAATGTCTCCATTCTTTTGAAATATCTAATCACCTACTTCACTGAGATGACGAAATCATATTAAAAATAATGTTTCATAATATCACTCATCATCATTACCATTCCACTCAATTTGATGCCTTCATTAGGTCATAAGGGTTTCATGGTCCATCCTCATTCCATGCATAAATCCAACATTAGATGAGTTGTGATAAGTAGGTATTTGCATACGTTTTTATGAATTTTCATGAGTTCTTCATGGTTGCAATCTCAAGGTTCCAAAAGAAGAAGTCTCACTATTCAAAAGATAAAAATAAGCTCAAGTTTCAACTCTCCAAAGTGGCCAAGTTTAAAAGGTGAAAATCATGTTTTGAAAAGGTAGGTGGGGCCCATTTTTATTCAAAACATAGTCATATTTTTTCCTACAAAAGCTCAAAAAGTCTCAAAATTATTTCATTTACCTCCTAACCTCCTTTGTTGATAGAGCTCCCCTCTCCATTGGTAAAAAACATGGTTTTCCTAGGCAAATTTGGACAAAATTTCTTAGCGCTGCACTTCTGAAGGTGGCGTTGCACTTCTGGAGACTACATTGCACTTCCATGAACTACACTATGCTTGTGCCAGAGTAGCCCAAAAATCACCCAAACTCACCCACTTTTCGAATTTGAGCTTGCATTCCTACTTCTTGCCATTATAAGCTTATTCACAAGCTTTCTATCATAATGGAAGGAGATTCTACACCATCAGAAAGGAGAAAACACCATAAAGGAGGAAAAATCCTCTGATATGAGCGTACTAAATGCAATGAAATCAACTCATCACCATTCATCAAGTAGTGTTTTGAGGATGTCAATTGTCTAGGGTTTTGTAAAAGGGTATGTGAAGTGGGTTTCCATGAATAACTAACTGATTGGATTGCCGCCCATATGAATGGGGAAAGGGCCATCATAGCAAGGGTTGAGTTTACATTTTCAGTAGCTGTCATTTCTCTTACCACAAGGATACCTGATCATGGAGAGTACTGGTTTAAAGGCATGGGCTTGGACCTTCAACTTTACATATATTTCTTGAAATCACCCTACAGAGAGGCCCATACACACATCACGCCATTCAGGTACTTGTTGGAGAAGTATTCACCATTGATGAAAGTTATAATGAATTTTTTCACCTGTGAGGGAAGATTTTCTAGATTGTATGCATATCACATCAAGCTTCTAATGCACTTCACAACTCTAAAATCTCTCAACATGTGTAATTTTATATATAGAAGCCTTGTTAAAATGTCTGAGAAGGTACAAGTGAAAGACAAAGAACACTACCCTAGTATTTTTCATCACAGCTTGATAAAGATTGTAGTTCTCCATTGAGCTAGCAGAAAAGAACATGACATGGGATTCATTCATAGAAACAACTTTGCAATGTCATGAGACTACTTTTTCAGTTCAGTATAAAAAAGTATCAACGAACCACGTGGAGGTAGGATCATCAAGCAAGTCAGTGGAGGTTCCGAAGGCATCTAGACCTGAGGTGACCAGAATGTATCAAAGAGTAAAAAGGCTTTTGTTTACTTCTCAATTTGAGAAAATAGTCAAGCCTTCTACATCAACAAAATAGGGATCACATGTACAATATGAAGACCTAATTGAGCATGATTTTGAACTGGTGGACTTGGAAGCAACAAATGAACCTTCAAACATGGAATAGATTATCACAAAGAAATATTCTCAAATCAAAGAACTCATAGACAATATGGCAAGAGCAAGGTTTTTTATCTCCCTTGAGAAAGAAAACAATTAGCTTAAGGCTAGACAGCTCATCATGGAGAAAGAGAAATCTAAGGTGTTGCAGCAAGGAGGAAAAGGAAAAGTAGTGTTGGAGCCAAGTGAATGTGAGGAAAGTGAAAAAAAAAATTAGGAAAAAGAGATCAAGGACCAAGGGACTCAAAAATGAATTGAAGGAGGAGAGAGGACATAATCTGCTAGATGAAGACTTAGACATGGAGGGCAGAATTGCCTCATTGATCAATGAGGATAGAGAGTATTGGCTAAGTAAGGTTAATGACTACTTAGAAAATCTTATTGAAAAAGCCAACAGGGATAATTAGCTATTGAGAAACATGGCCCACCATTATCAAATGAGAGACATGATATCCAATATCAAGCTCAAGTAATTGAAAAATAAGATAAAGGAAACCCTAAAGGAAAAAAAAGAGAGGTATAACTTGGAGATGCTTGCTGATGCATCCATGAGGGATTGATATACCTCATTTTTCACTTCATGACCAATTTTGAAGCTTTTCTAAGCATTTTTTGTTTTTTGAGAATTTTGGTGCCAAATTTAGAAATTGGGCTGGTCACAGGCACTGCGCTTTTTCCTCGGGGCACCAAATGACAAGTGGCTTACAAGTTTGGAAAGATTATGACCTCCTCTAAAAACATATTTCATCATATTTATCATACATGGCTCATATTTTGAGAAAATGGAGAAAAAGGCGTCAAAAATCATCATTGTGCCACTCTTTTTGACAGGCATTGCGGTTATAGAGACAGTTTGGGAGAATGCGTCTTTGAAGGCCTTTCCATGGATGATTTTTAAAAATTCAAGGTTTTATGGAAACTAGAAAAGAAGGATAATTGAAATTTCTCTCATATCACAATTTGGACTTCCGTAAGACACCTTAAAGTGGGCTCAAATGTGGCATTGTTCATCTTCAAATTTCTGAGTTTTTATTTTAAAATTTCACAGTGTAATTTCCTGGTTTTCAGTTTGACTTGGTCAAAGCAAAAAATCATGATGTAATTGAAGAAGTTCGAGGTTATATTATGTAATCATGAATAAATAGACATGATAAGTTGTTTTTATGGTTAACTATGCCTCATTAGGGAAGAAAAATTCAAAACAAACTCTAAGAGAAGAGTTTGTATTTGACCTTCTCACTCTTACCTATTGGTTGAGAGAATATAGGAATTCAACTCTTGAAGGTGGGGAAGTTGTTTAATTGAGCCTATATGTATCATTTCCCATTCAGAGTGAGGGGTTTGACTTTTGTGGAGAGGCTTGGTACCTTATGTTCTCTTATAGCTAATACAGGAGCAGTTGCAGCTATATTTCAGGAATTCTTTTCCAGTGAGTCTATGGTGTTGTTTTATTTTTCTATCAGCTTCTAATTGATGAAATCATCTATCTTTTCATGTTTTATCTTCTTCCTATGAATTTCCTTGCAATTATATAGACAAAAATCTTAGATTTAAGCTTTTTTATGTCGAAATCATGCTTTTGTTTCTTTTCTTCTAAGACTAATGAATTCATGCTTTCACATGTTCATTATGTTCTCTTAAACTCATAGACCTACACTACATTGACGAACACTCTAAGTTCACCATAACACACTAATATCTATCACCTCTTTATACTTATCACTGCATACTTGAAGCCTTGACCTAATTACCTAATCTAATCCCTAGTCCAACAAACCAAAAACCCTAAATTCACAAATACTCAAACAAAACTTGTATATCTAGCCTAAGACCTATTTCTTTTTAGTTATTCATTGAAAATCCCTAGAAAGATCCCTCTTTGGTTCAGTAGGGCTAGCTATTGAACTGGAAGTGGTTCGAGGTTACCTCTATCGATCTCCTCCTCAGCCTAGGAAGTTGTAGGGGATAACAAAGGGGGCGTGGGTATTGATTATACCCTGAAAATATCTAGCCTTGTTCTTTATTCTGGAAACTTGGCATGGGAACTCTTTAGGCCCATTTCTTTTTCCATTCCTATTGCACAATCATTTCCCTTTTCTCATTCTCACAAACATAGTACCTTACAACTTTGGCAAGTTGCACACATAGTCCATTTGGGTTTACCTTTTCTCAACATGTATTTTTTCTTTATTTTTCCCAACCCTTGTCGCACAAGATACCTTTTAGTTTTTTTTATTTTTTAAACTTCCATTTGGAATCATCTTTTATGTTTTCTTTTTACATGTGGAATTTTCTCCTACCTTCAATTTTGTAAATGAGAATGAGATCAATGGTACTTTGTTAGCTCCAAGTAGCAATTGGTTCATGAAGAGTAAACATAGCTCCAAGTAGATGTTGGTTCATGAAAAGTAAACATGTCAGAAGTGGGTTTTGAACTTAAATGGGAAGGATACCAATTTATTCTCTCCACCACAGGAATTAGACCCAATTGACAAGAGATAATCTTCTATGTTATTGTATTTTTTATTTTATTCAACCCCTATTATGACTACTTAATCTGTTGTATTACAGGATATTAAAATTTGCAGTGAACATTTTGATTTTTTTAGGTCACTCTTATGTATTCGTTAACAATTTATTTGGAATCATGTCCTCTACTATAGCTTTTCATATTTAACTCTTTAAAGCTCTTCGACGTAGTCCCTTGCATTTCCTCTCTATTTTTGCTATCACATCTTCTCTATCACAAGATAGAGAATTCTGACACGAGACTTTTATGTGATAATATGAGTTTGGTTAGAACATCAAAACATTTTCTAATCCTATATGAACATTCTGAAATTATATGCATGTATTAGATGGTGTGGCCGTCTGAGCTCTTCTATTATAGTATTGAAGTATGTTTACAGATTATATTTTCAATGAGTAAATGGTTGGGATGCTAAAAATGATTCATTCTATGGAATATGTATTAATTGCAGGTCTTTACCAAGGTGGTTGTGAAAGGTTCATATGGAACTATTAGTTGGTTATCCATACCAATCACCATCAATGGTTTTCTGAATAAGGTCTACCATCCCAATGTTGATGAGGTGTATGTACCCATTCCAAATAGAAAAACATTTTAGTATTTTGTTACTTCACATAGAAAATTCATTTAAATGTAGTCACCAATTTCAACTTTTTTTTTCTTAGACTTGTTATTTCGATTCATTTTTGGGTCACATATTGAAAATTAGGTTCAAATGGGATTTTTCAAAGGACCTTTTACAAATTAAACTAGGGTTTTGGCTAGGCATAAGTTTTCACCACTCCATTCTTGTTGTGTTCCCACTTGTTTTTCCATTTTGGCTTTCCCTCTATCACTATTATAAGAACTTCACGATAAGATAATTCTGTTTTGAACATACCTTTTCCATAAGGGAAATTCCCATGACATTCTCAATCAATAGGAAAATGTAGAGCATATAAAACACAAAAAAAAAGATATGATCTATTCCCAAACACAATAGAATCTTTCATTTATACAAATGAGATAGTTATAATAAATAACTATAATAAACAATTACAATTAGATGAGAAAAAAAACTAAGTCAATTTGCCGCTTACACTTACATTGATGATTGGAAGACAACACTCTCTAGAATAATACACTGAAATGTTAATGATCTATAAGAAAGCATTTGAAGGCTAATGCATTGGACAATACATTTCTTCCGTTAACTCTAAAAATATTCCCACCCCATTGTCTATGTTCATTATGCAGGGCATGCTTCGTCACCCCATTCTCTATGCTCAATATGTAGGGAATGCTTCGTCACCCTAAATTTTTCTATCTGAGTTAGTTTACTAAATGGGCATTGTTTTATTGGAACCTTATATCTGGCTCTATTTGCCTAGATGTTCTTAATCAGACTTGGAGTCCAGTCTATGGTAAGGGAGAAAAATAAAATCTAACCATACAAATTTTCTTGGTTACCTCAAGAATTGAGAGTGCTTCTGTGTTTACTAAGGAATGAGTCTACTTTCCTTTTGCATCTTGGTTTGCAGAAATCTATTACCCTCAATATTTTAGTCAGTTTAATGTTTACTTCTTGCATTGACATTGCAGATCTCATGAATGTATTTGAAGTTTTTCTTCCTCAACTTCTATTACATCATAACCTAGAGGATCCTTTAAATGAGGAGGCGTGGGCCTTACTGACGCATGGAAAACACATTAATGACCAGAAGGTGAAAGGTGAATTCACCGATGCTTTTCCCAATTTGCATTAGAAATTTTCACTGAAAAATTTGTTGAGACACTTCATATATTTATAATTTTTACTTCAACTATTTTTACAGCGTATCCAAATGTTTCTTTAGGAATAGTCTTGTTTGATGATTCACTTATTATATTTATGTTGTTAACTTGAACTATTTGTACAAATTATCCAAATATTTGTTGGAAATAATACTGAGAGGGGGGGGTGAATCAGTATTATCACATTAATAAAACTTTTTCATTTCCATAACTAGATTCATATATTCTACTTCCACAACTTCTTATGATTAAGTTAATTGATCTTCAATGAGTGCATTAGAACATTATCAACCATATTATCAGTTAACAGATGCAGTAACATAGAATAGATCATCACACATAAGGCACACACATGAGCACCATGATATAAGGTGGAAACCCAATGTGGGAGAAAACCACCTACTACAAGTCATCTCAATCTTCTTCTTAATAAGAAAATCCTTTTACAATATTTTGTACTGGTGCAGCCTTATACCAGTACGGGAGCTACAACCCCCTTTTTCTCTTGTACTAACCGATCCATTTACTAGTACGCAGGCTACTAACTGCTACAATGCTCCAAAGTTTTCCCTTTAGCTCTTGTACTAGCTTAGATACTAGTACGTAGGTGCTGACCTACAATCTTATTTCCTCCAGGTACCACGTTTAATCAATTTTCATACTGGATACACTGAAGCACAACACATAATCTGAAAGGGCCACATTTCATCCAATTTTCATACTGGACCCAATAACCATATTGAAGCTCATAATCAAACAACTTTCTGAATCACTCAATCACTAGATCAATACATATACAATGAGAGTCATCAATCAGATCTAGTTCATCAGATCACATAAAGATATACTCAATCACTTTTCAGACGGCTGTCATAAGATCATAATACCAGAAACTAGACATCACTTCAACACCCAGAACACAACAAGGATAAACATGGATTTCAAGAGAAGTAAGCAGCTTGCTCAACTGCTCGCCTGCTTATGTAAGCACCCTGCTCAACTGCTTGCCTACTTACAGTACTCACCCTGCTCAATTGCTTGCCTGCTTACAGTACGCACCCTGCTCAACTGCTCGCCTGCTTACGTACGCATCCTGCTCAACTGCTAGCCTGCGTACCTCGCTCTGAGTCCATTGAACTGCCTGCAGTCCTCCGCACCTGAAACCCTTCTGTGCCTGCGTACGGGCGCACCTGAGACCCTTCTGTGCCTGCGTACGGGCGCACCTGAGACCCTTCTGTGCCTGCGTACGGGCGCACCTGCAACCCTTCTGTATCTGCGTACCGGCGCACCTGAGACCCTTCTGTGCCTGCGTTCGGGTGCACCTGCAACCCTTCTGTACCTGCGTACCGGCACACTTGAAACCCTTCTGTGCTTGCGTACGGGCGCACCTGAAACGCTTCGTTCCTGCATATGTACGCACTTTTCTCTCACTATACCTGCGTACCTTCGGGCATGGATGATTTCAAGACTTCAGAAAAAACCCAGACAGTCAGATCTACAGATCTGAACATGCGCCGAAGAGATCTTAGTCCATCAGTAGATTCGCCTTATTTAGATCTAGACCAGATGTTGCCCTCATAAGATATTCAACCAAAAACATACTTAAGCCAAATGATCTCCTTTGCTTTATATAGTAAAGCTCTTCCTTAAATCATGGATTAATACCACGGGCCGACACCATAATAACACAAAACCGTCGGCAAAAAACCAAGTGTAAAACATAAGAAACCCCACGTGTGCTTTTCTTTGCCTTGAAATGTGTGCACTGGGGGTACGCACCTCCTGAACGGGATAACTGCGGGTATGTACGCACTTTATGTAACACCGACCTCCGTGTACGCACCTTATGTAAGGTGTACCTGCGTACCCCTTATTTTCTTCAATATTTGATAGCTGATCATCAATCTCTGCTGCTGACTTGAAGTACTGTGATCTATCACCTGAATGGGTTGCCATCAAGGACAACACTTTAGACATAATGCCAACACTCTAAACTATGCTTCAAATACTTGACTGTGTATTTAAAATAACTGACCGTTTCTTCAACAGCAACACAAAAATTAACTTGAGAAATACCTGGATCCTTTCTTGACTGAGTCTTCACTATGCTGGAGAATTTGCTGCAACAAAAAATCCTTCCTTCAGCTTCTTTGACACCTTCAAAGAGCCTGGAAAAGCTCTGATACCATGTTGGAAATTTTTGGTAATTTCAAACACAAAATAATAGAGAACAATGCTCTGTTTTCTCCACGGGATCTTAATACAGGGAAGCAAAAAAAAATTCTGAGCAGACAGAGTTTTCCACATACAAATAAACTTGTATTCATTAATAAAAATGCCTGATACAAACTTCTTCCTCTCATAGAGGGATTACACCAACAGAAATGCTTCAGATGCACAAAAAAAAGTACTCTGTCTCATAAAAATTAACTGCTATGTTCCTTCATTCTTTACACTGTTGTGTAAAAAAAAAGCATTTCTTACATTTATTGTTGTAAATGTAATTCCTTACATATGCTGTTGCATTTCCATTACATTACATTTCAACCAAAAGAGAATTTTTATCTCGCGCTGCTGCGCCTCTCAAACTACCTCATACACACAACGTTCAACTTTGTTTTGCTTCACATATTGTATTACATGTTCTACCACAAAAACAAATTACAATACATTTTTTACATGACCCATACTCCTGTACATATTAAAAACATTAAAATTAAAAACATTTACCTATGCCTATACTTCCCGTGAATTAAACAAATAGTAAAATTAAAGTTTTACCAACCTTTACTGACTGGAGTAAATTCATTAATTATTTTACTATTAAACCTGGTGGTCAAAAACAAAAAACTTTCACTCCATGCAAGTTCATTTTGCAGGCTTGTATCAACTGTTGATCTGCCCCTCATTGATCGGACGGTTGTTGACAATATCACATGGACTTTTCTTACTGAAGTTTACGCTTCGGGAAAAAAGTGGTTTTCAAAAAGTACTTGAGCCATGTGTCGATCAGTGTACACTATCGCTGCCCCTCCGGAGAATACCACCAACTTGTGAAAAGCGGTGCGATAAACTCATGGCAGTTTTGCTGAATTAAATGTTGTTTGACTGGGCTGTAGTTGGAATTATATTTCAACACATCCAACATCACCTGAACATTTCTACTTCTAGTATTCACCCTCCTCTTGTGGGGCTTACACCCTCTCCATAATTGACCTCCTTCCGCCCTTCTCCTCACCCCGCCATCAAGGTTGACCTCACCTATCCTTGCATAACTCTATTGGAAGTGTTATTGATTTCCTCTTTGTCAACCTGAATATGGATTTCACAGCTTTATCCATTCACAACCATTTCACATCAATACCATTTCTATCGATACCAACTCTTCTCGTAATATCAATGTACACAAGAGGAGGGGGTGAAGATCCTGATATATTAAATCGAGTATGTTGGATAAATCCCTAAATTTCCTAGACTATGATGGACTTCATGACATTCCCATTTCTATTTCATACCATCGAGGCCTTGGAGCTAACACGCTTGATATCTTGATTGAGGGATGAATTGTCTCTCCCTAAATATTCATGGCCTGAGGGACCACTCCAAACTCTTATCCCTCAAACACATTTTTGGTTCAATTGACCCTTTTCTTATTTTACTTCAAAAAACTATGGTTGCCTCTGATAGGGTTTTCTCATATTTTCGTAACATTTTTCAGGAATAGTACATGGTGGCATTTGATTGAAATGGAATATCAAGGGCCATGGTCATCCTCTGGGATCCTAGATGGGCCACATTATCAGCATGTAAATTATTCAAAGGTATATTATTGACAGGTTATATTCAGGGGTATTCAGGTCGAATACGTATTATGAATTTATATTCTCCATACAAAGACAAAATTACCTTTTGGAAGCGCATGGATGACTGCGATCTTCACAAGGTAGGATCCTTGATTTTGGTTGGATATTTTAATGCCACACTAACCAGAGAGGAATGTTGGGGGTTCAGATGCAGAAGGGATATTCAAAACTTAAACATGAATGAAATAAATTACATATATAACCATAAATACAGAGATGCAACAAAAGTAATACTTCATTTCATTAATATCGCATATTGAAATATGCTTACGAACAATAGCTTATCTCTGAGAAAAGATGTGGCAGCTACATTCCTATGAATTGTGTTAAAAAGAGGATCTAAGGCCTATTTATTATTTAGATACAATGGAAAACCCTAAACATCCAAAACCCTAACCCTAGGAGATGAAGCGCCAAGACTATCAGCCCCATTTGGGTAGATTTGTACATCAACATCTTGGGATCGTAACTTTGGCATACAATCATTCTTTGATGTGCATAATACCTCGTTAGAAATATCTGTATGAGGAAAACAACTTTTGAGCAACCAACACTAGTTAAAGCCCCTTGTTGGCCCCGATTTTCCCAAAATATGTCGTTTAGGGCCTCAAAAAGGCTCAAGAAGTTCAAGACACAAAACACTGCCAAAAATAGTAAATTGTGTTATAATTAAGGAAACCAAAAAACTAAAAGAGATAGTCATGGGGGTCCAAGTGGAATAGGTGGGTGGACACCAAGATCCACCTGGGTTAGTCAGCTAAGGAAAATTTTAAGGATGGAATTTTTTCTTGAGGTTTAAAAACATTAGCGAATCTCACTAATCCCTAATATGCAAACTATAAAATGTTTATTGATATCATTGTAAAATTATTCAAATTTATAATGATGTTATATATAGTCTCTATATAATGTAGAAAATTTTTAAGGTAAAATAATTTTATATTCTAAAATTTAGGCGAATCCTCTTTTATAAAAATTGGAAATTGCCCAATCTTTTTTGTGGAAAAATCATGGAAAATTAGCCCACTGGGCAAACATTAGCCCCTAAAATTTTCCATGAGATTCAATCCTCCCCCTTTAGAAGAAATGGTCCCCATTGCACTAAGTGCCTCCATGAGATGGGGAAACTTCTCTTGAACTTCGTCCCTAGTGAGCCACTTCCCTTGGTGTAGGAGTTTGCCAGCTTTGACAACTCGATATAGTTGGATATTTTGTTGGAAAATTTTCTTGACATGTGTGTCCATAATCTGATTAGTTGTGGCATGTTCCGCAGTCTGGGTTTAACTCTATTGGTGTGAGTTGTTCTGCAATGTCTGATATGTCCAGTAATGGTGGGAAGTATGGGCGAAGGTGATCCATATTGAACACTTGATATAGGCCAAGGACTAGGGGAATATTGATCTCAAAATCATTGTCTCCAACAACCTTGGAAATGGTGTAAGGACCATATCAGAGTGATCTGAGCTTCCAATGGGCTTCGGTAAGGCATTCTTTCTACAAATGCAACCAAACTTTGTCACCTACCTGAAACTTGTGTGGCACTCATTGTTGATCATGTCACTACCTGTACTTGGAATTTTCCATAATGGAGCGATGATATATGGGCCAGTTGGGTAGAGGTGCTCTAGGAGTCATATCGAATGAATGATGACCTGACAATGAAAAGGTACCCCTATGGGAAAGGAGAAGAAGTCGATGTGTTCTTCCACAACTCTATCCACCTGCTTCTGCTATGTGTTCCCCGGGGCCATGGATGTGGCTAGGATCTTCCCATTACTTTGAGAGTGAATCAACAAGAAAACAAATTTCATGGTATGGGAGATGATCCTACTACATTACTTAGCAGAGATCAAAGAGATGGCAGTATACAAAGCTGCCTCTGGTATCTTGTATACCTTATTACCCAAACAAATAATAACAAGGTGAGGTCTTGACTAATATACATCATGTCGTTTACACAAGTATGGTTTTCCTACTAATACACCGGAAATGTCAAGAGGAGAAACATCACACAATACCTCATCTGTGAATGGCTTGATGTTGACATTGCTAGCTGACTCGAAGATATTGTCCTTGGTGAAGCTACCCGATGTCGTACGTATGTGGGTATGTTGTGGCCGGTAGGCCCAACCACCTCATGAACTCTACTAAAATGAGGTTATTTTGGCTCCCACTATTGACAATGAATCACTGCAATGAACCCTTCACCCAAATCTGTGAGTGGAAGAGACACTCCCCCTCCTTTGGATCTTTGGGTTCATTCTTCTGGATCTTGGTGGTGGCCACAATGGAACTGGGCTCTGCGTCAATGATATTCTTCCATTTATAATTCCCTTGTTAGTTTCTGACTCGGATTCGGAACATGCGTCTGATTTGAAAGCCTTCAGCTCGACCACTAGTGACTTCTTGGCCTGACACTCACTTGTGTTGTGAGTGGAGCTCTTATGGAACTCACACCACTTTCTCGTGTCCTTCCTTGTGTTCGTTGTGTTTTTATTTTCTTGTGGCTTTAGAGGGTTATCCTGGGTTGTCATGCCTTGATATTGTCCTTTTATCTTCGATTTGGGGGCACCATTCCCTTGCTTTGGATTCAAAGAGCCAAAGTATCGCTTCTTTTGTTTGAACTTTTGCTCAATCTTAATAGCGTATCGGTACATCTTGTTGAGCGAGGAGATTTCTAGGAACTCCATCTCATCCTAGATGTACCTGTGCAAAGAGTTGTGGTACTGGAGTACCAAATGTCACTTGGAATCCTTGATACCCAACTTCGTGCGAAGGGTATGAAAAACATTGGTAAACTCTTGAATGCCCTGGTCTCTTCCCTACCGTGCCATAGTTAACTTTATCTATTTATCCTCATATCTCTCAAGAGGCTAGTACTGCTCCTTGATGGCATCCTCGAATGAATTCAAAGTGGGTGCGGATGAAAATATTGAGGGTGTACTTTCATCTTTCTTCTCACAATAGGTTTCCCACCAGTCCTTGAAGTGGGGGCCGGCTTTGAGAAGTGTAAAAGTAATATTTTCCCAGCTGGAAAAACCATGAACATAAAAATATCACTATAGAATATTTAACAATTTATCTATGGCGTTCACATCTATTTGACCTTCAAATATGGGAATGTCAGAGTTAACTTGTACCTTAAAGAGTGTGACACTTCGAGAATGGATTTCTGAAGTAGATGCATCGCTTTTGGGTAGTCGCTGAAGGATCTAGGAAAAGTTTTCGATCATCGTGTTCCTTTGTCATTTGAGGGCTTCTTTGAGCAATATTTTGAAAGGATTCCCTATCCCCTCGTCTTTCTCATCTTCTTCCATGGGAGGTTGTCGGGATTTGCGAGGCTCATTTTGCAAAGGTTCGACTAGTTCGAGCCCTAACTCCTTATATCATTGATTCGAACTTAAACAAGAATGCAATAAATTACAAATAAAACCATAAATACACAAATGTAGCAGAAATAATACTTCATTTCATTAATATTGCATACTGAAATATGCTTACAAATAGAAATGGAAATAAACTAGCTTAGGCAATGGTATCTTATCTCTAAGAAGAGATGTGGCAACTACATGCCTGTGAACTGTGTTACAATGAGGCTCAGAGGCCTATTTATTATTGAGAAACAATGTAAAACCGTAAACATCGAAAACCCTGACCCTAGGAGATGAAGTGCCAAAACTATGGGCCCCATTTCGTTAAATTGGTACATCAACTTCCTAGGGTCATAACTTTGGCATATGATCTTCATTTGACACGCACAAAACCTCGTTAGAAAGATCTATCTAAGGAATAAAACTTAAAAGCAGCCAACATTGGCGATAAACCACTCTTGGACCCATTTTTCACAATATACGTCGTTTAGGCCCTCAAAGTGGCAACGAAAGTCCAGGACCCGAAAAATTGCCCAAAATAGTAAAGTTTGCTATAATTACGGATACTGAAAAACTGAAAGAGAGAATGGTGGGGTTACAAATGGAGCAGGTGGCCACCAAGATTCACCTAGATCAAAGGTATCCTTAGGCTAACCATATATATCATCTATTTGACTCCAATCACTTGCTAGATGTTTGACCACGTCCCTTGGTTCCTACCTTGCACAATGGTAGAGTGGGAGATGATCACATTGGAAAATGACTAGATCATTTATTGGTCCACGAAAACCTCCTAAAGAGCTTGGGATGTATAAGATCTTGGGTGGTGAAATACCATATATCTGGTCATTTTCCAATTTTACTCCAGTGGTGCTCGGAACATCCTCATCTGTGCATCCCTTTCAAATTTAATAGGACTTGGTTGGAGGATGAGGGTTTCAATGAATTGGTCAATAATTTATAGAAGGAATAAGTTCAGGTGGAGGGTCGCTCCTCGATGCAACATCTCATTGATATACTTCAATCACTTAAAAGTCGGGTCAGGATTTGGGAAAGGCAGTAACATAAGACTTCGGCCCATTAACTAAAGTCTGTCATTAAGGAGATTGGGAATCTCAACCATATTGTAGATAGAGGTGCTCCATCATAACATATTTAGGGCTCACTCAAAACATTGGAACATAGAAAGAGATAGATACTACATATACAAGAATCAACTTGGAGATTGAAGAGAAGACCACTTTGGTTATGTGAAGGTGACAAAAAGACTAAATATTTTCATAAATATGGAAATATTAGAAAGAATGGAAACATTTTCTAAAAGATTTAGAGTAGAAATGGCGATATGGTTTACCACATGGAGGATATTCAAAGGAAACTTTTTCACTATTTTGAGTCCTTTCAAGGTCAACCCAACATCAACATAGAATATCAAATATGGGGAACATCAGACTATCCCTTCATGTTCAATGAGGAGCTAAAAGAGAAAATATTCTAGCTAGTTACAGTTGAGGAAATCCACCAAGTGTTAAAGTCATTTTCTAAAGATAAAACTCTAGGCCCAGATGGTTGGATGGTGGAATTTTTTCTACATTTCTTCGATCTATTGGGAGTGGACCTTTTAAATTTGGTGGAGGAATCATGGTCTTTGGGACATGTTTTTGGCTTTTTCAATTCATCTTTTCTCGCTCTGATTCCAAAAATATCAGTCACTTCCACCTTTTTATATTTATGGCCTATTTCACTATGCAATATCACATATAAACTTATTTCTAAAATTATTGCGGAGCAGTTGAAAGGAACTCTCCCACTCCAAGTGTCCAGGGAACAATGGGGCTTCCTTCACAATAGGTTGATCCACGATGTTGTGGCCACCACTCAGGAGATTATTCATACTATCCATACCCAGAAAATTAAGGCGATAGTAATGAAGGTGGACTTTTGGAAGGTTTATGGTTGTGTCGACTGGCCCTTCCCGTGACTTATCCTAATGAAACTTACCCTTTCTATTCAAATTATAGAGTGGATTATGGATTGTGTTAATAATGTGCATTTTTCTATTATGATCAATGGTTACCCATCAGATTTTTTCAGAGTCGGCTGGGGTTTGAGGCAGGGATGTTCACTTCCCACCTTGTTATTTATATTGGTAATGGATTGTCTCAGTCACAAGATCAAATTGACATGTATAGAGGGTCACTTCAATGACATTAGATTGAGAACTGGTATTGTGATATCACATAACTTCTTTGTAGATGATATACTAAATTTTGGTATAGTGTCTAGAGCACAATGGATGGTATTCTATGAAATATTGGATCAGTTTGGAGCGGCCTCAAGTATGTTGGAAAACAAAGGAAAATCATATATACTGCACTCATTGGGCGATCCTCGGGAGATCAATGAGATTGTGAATTGTTTTTAATTTTCAATTCATGCCTTTATGTGACGGCCTCACTTAACTCAGCCTTAGACTCAAGAAAAATAACTATAAGTGTGCAAATTGGCTATGGATAATTAATAAATTCAGGCACAAACTTAATGGATGGGCACATCGATGGCTGACCCTTGGTGGAAGATATTTTTTGGCACAAGTTGTACTACAATAGTTGGCTGTGTACTGGGAAAATCTATACATCCTCCCCTCATCCATCATAAATAAATCAAAAGCATCATGGCACATTTTATTTGGGTGGGTTGGGAAGCAATACATAAATTTCATCTCACAAAATGGGAGAATATCTCTATTCCTAAGGAACAAGGAAGATGGGGAATTTTAGATATTAAAATCTTTGGTTAATCCCTCATTATCAAATCCCTATGGTGAGGAATTTTTAAGGAATATGAAGGGACATAATTACCTTAAAATACCTACGCAAGAAAAGGGTTGAGGATTGGATCAGGTCGAGACATCTTGGCATACAACCTGGATCATACATTTGGAGATGCTTTCAAAACATTAAGGATCTTCTTTTTTAAAGAATTTCCTAGTATTTTGGTAGGGGGAACCATATCATCATAGGTATTTATAGCATTTAGGGAGTGGGTGCATCACATACATTAAATTGTGGCCTTATGTGATGTATACACTCTCCTGGTATTTTCCTGTTAGAACAATCCAGCTCTGGTTGGTATGGGAGCTTTCCAGTTTGGAAACAGATGGGGGAGATGGGTTTGCAAGGAACAAATGTTGTCGATTGGGAGTCTGACATACACTCTCTTATAATTGCATGACTATCCAGAACTGAGTAGGGGGACCATATTTCCTGCGCCAGTAAGATGCGATCTAACATGTTGGAGTGGTTGACACTTATAGGTATCTAATTCACACTTTAAGAGAAATTAACCATCCTTGCTGGTTCTTCATGGTTTGGAAGCTTGATGTTCCCATAAAAGTTATTCTTTTTGTTTCGTTTGTTTGGAGGATCAAAATCCTTACCTGGGAGAATCTTTGTAAGTGGGGTTTTAATGAGCCAAGGAGATGCCCACTATGCAGGGTATATACTAAAACTAATGTCCATCTATTTCGGGAATGCCCTATTTCTATCATGGTCCAGGATGATATTTTTTCTAGGTTTAATTTGTCTTGCAAGAGATTTGGACACATTGAAAAATGTATCCAATGGTGGCTAGTGCAAGGTGGTAAATTTATGTCTATTCCATTTTTTGTATTTTGGAAAATTTAGTATGCCAGGAATGGACACATTTTTGAAGGGATTCAAATTTCAACTCACTGAATCATATATAAAAACAATTTATGGCTAGAGAATAGCAAGACTCCCTCTTGATCTACTTGGGATCATTTGTACAGGTTTCTTCCTTGCCCCTTACTAACTTGACCAGGTATTTTAATGGTGTTGCACAGAGGAACCTTTGTGGTTGTGGATTTTGGCTTTGCATGGACCAAAACTGTCACTAGAAGATACACTATAATGGTGGCCTAGGCACAAACATGGGGGAAAAGGTCCTGGAACTCTGGGGACTTCTTTGGTTCTCTAGACGACTATCCATTGATTCCTTAAATGTATATGGGGACTCACATGTTCTTATTAAGGGACTCTTGACTAATTCAGATTTATTTCCTCCCCATATCTCTACATGGATGTCACAAATAAAACTCCTTAGGATGTCATTTACTTTGATCACCTTCTAACATATTTTTCGAGAGAGAAATGGGATAACAGACACTTTGTAAAAGAAAGGGTTCTCAAAAACATAGAATAAATGCATTATACACATCTGGAATCCAATACCATTAGAGTGGAGGGATCTATTCCCCTTCCTTAGTATTTTTTATTAGTATCCTCCTCATCATATGTTGAACTATGTTTATTTATGTTGATCTTTGCACTGTATTTTGCCATGTTTTTTTATGGGGTCTTACTAAAAGCATATTTTGTGAACTTATACTAAAGCATTGGATGGGCTTCCTGATTATATGTTTGTATATATCCTCTCCATTCATCTTTCTTGTAAGATCAATTATTAGCACTTTATACAAGACATTATTTTGGACAATATGCACTAGTACATTATATAAACCAATGTTTTTTTCATCTGAGAAAAAAAAAAAAAAAAGAGAGGTTATTTTCTTTTTATTTTGTTTGTTCACGTATTTTTATTACTATATATATGATTCAATTTTTTTTTTATTTTTTTCTGGGTTCATTGTATATTATAAAACTAATTAAATTATTAGTTAGTTAATTAAATTAAAGGTGACTAATTCATTTCTTTATTAATTAATTGATTAAGTGTAATTGATTATAGTTAAGTTTAAATGATTAATATTAATGTTAATATTTCGACTAATTAATTAAGTCTTCAATATGGAATATTTTGATGCTAAGAAGGTGAGTAGGATAGTTGATTCATAAGGCATCATAGTGATCACTTAGATATTGATTGGAGAGGATTTAGTGGATCCATTAAGATCTACTCAGTATCAGTAACACTAGTTTATGAAAATATTAAAAGGAAATAATTACACCTATCAGTTTGTACACATGTGTGAGCCCAGAAAGATCTCACAAAGTCCTAAGTTTCACTAATAAGTCTTATTTGTCATGCAAAAATTTGAATAGTTCACAATGGTCAGGACATGAGGAAATTGAGGTGAAGGAGGGTTGACATATGGACCACCTCCTCTAGATAACCCATTTCCATCACAAGAGCTAGCTCTCACCTTGCATTCCCTAGAGGTAATTAATGAGACATTAAGAGGGTATCAACCAATGGAAGTGGAAGTAGAGGAATTCCTATTGAGTACATTATCAAAGAGCTCTAAAAGATTAAGCTCCTAGAATTTTTTAGAGGTAGTGCCAATGAGCAAGAAAAATCATTGTTGCAGGGAATGACGATATGTTTTTCACTAGGAGAGTATACTTCGAATTTCAAGGCTAGGATAACAATATTTCAACTCAAAGGTATTGCCCTGAGTTAGTAGGGTAACATGTAAAGACAATTTCACCTCACTCCTGACACAATTATCTAAGAGTCATTTGAGGAGAGATTCAGGAAGAAGTACCTTGCAACATATTATGAAGCACAACAGCTAAGATCCTTGCATGCTTTGGTGTAGATAAATTGCACTATAGAAGAATATGAGCTCAGATTCATGGAATATTTTAAGTATGTCTCCTACATGGATACCAATCAACGATAAGAAGATCACTTTGCTTATTGATTAAACCTTAATATTAGGGAAATAGTTCAAATGTGGAAACCATCCTAAGTTGCAAAGGTTGTTGAAAATGCTCACTATGTAGAAGAGCACTTGGACTTAAAACGGGGAGATATATACTTTTTTCCACAAAATCGAATATTCTTGGGGAACGAACCTCATACTTTCTCCATGGGACGAAGTTTAGGGCCACCTCCATATGGAAATAGTGTTGTACACAGAACAATGGAGACAAATATTTTAATGGCTACTGGTGTAACTTTAGGGACTCCTGTAAGTCAAGATCATATGTGTGGATCTACAAGCAAGGGTAGGCGCCCCAAGGGAAGGAGCTCTTTGAAGAGAGCCCCAAAACATTATGTTAAGTGTCTACCATGTGTCACTTGTTGGGGATGGAGGGTACCTAATTACTAGCGGGATTGTCTTGAATTGCAAATAGGTAACAACTGAAGAAAAGGAAAACCAATGATGGGATGAGAAAGAAACCACTAGAAGATCTATACAATAGTTTATAACCACCAAGCTAAACACCAATAAACCACAATAGAAATCTCAGGTATGATAAACCTGTTGGGTTGTGTTATATTCTTTCCACAACTAGCCCATGTAGTTAACCGGGGGTTAGAGGGGGGGCGGAGGCCCCTTCGTCGCGCTGATTGTGTAGCGGGTGGGGGTCACAGGGGGTTTGAGGTGTACCCGTAACCCCAATTTATGGGGTCTAGAGCAGCCCTAGAAAATTTTGGTTTCAGACCCTATGTTAGGATGGGAAGACCCACATATGGTTTTGTACATGATTTTCGTACATGTCTTTAGACGCGATGGTTTTCGGTCCATGGTATTGGACGCGATGGTTTTCGGTCCATGGTATTGGATGCTTCGGCATGTATAAATATGTATTATAACATTGAAAGGAACATAATGAAATATTAAGCTGGTAGTCCCGGTTTTGGGATCTAGGGGAAAATATCTGTGTATATGTATTTTATGTGTTATGCTCTTGCATTGTTTATTTTCTATGTTTTAGAATTCGTATGCAGGTAATTTTTGTATGGGGTTAAAACCTACAAAACCATGTAAAAGAAAAAAAATTGTTTCATTATGGTGCTACAAATAGTTTCATTTCATGAGTTGCATTAGAAAAATGTGGGTTGTTAGTCAATAAGAATGATGAATTTAAACAAGTCGAAATGACTTCTAGGGTAAAATAAGCAGTAGGACCTAGTGTAGAACAATGTTGGGTAAACCTCAAGGTGTGTACAACTAAATTGAAGGAATATGTCACAACACTATGGACGTACAATGTAATCATCAAAATGGACTAGTTAGAGGCTCATCGAGTTTTGGTATATTGTTTCAAAAATAAGGTGATATGTTTAGATGATGAAGGTAGCTCAATAATGATATGTGGTATCTAGAGAGGAGGGTCCTTATGATTCATCGCCATGATGAAGGTAGAACATTGCCTCAAGAAGCGATACATATTACATGCAGTTGACACAGTAAGTGATAAGAAGGGAAACCCATTTTTATCGGTATTTGAGGATGTTTTTCCCAAAGAGTTGTAATTATTATCCCCTGTGAGGTAGATTGACTTGAAAATCAGCCTAAAATATAGTACCAATCCAACCCAAAACACTCAACAGGATTATTGCTCCAGAACATTGTGAGTTGCAGATGGAGTTAAAATAACTATTAAATTTGGGATTTATTAGATGTAATATTTCACCTTGGGGTGCACCAATAATTTTCATCAACAATATAGATCGTTCCTTAATATTATGCATAGATCATAATGACTTTAACAGAGCCCACATAGAGACACAGTAAATAGTAGGTACTTGATACCCATAATACATTACCTCTTCAACCAAATGAAGAGAGCAACAGTTTTCTCAGAAACCAATATATGATCTAGATACCACAAATTGAGGATTAAGGAAGGTGACATCCCAAAAGATTCCTTTTGAACTTGTTTTTGGATATATACATTCATATTAGTGCTATTTAGTTTGACCAAAGCATTAGTAGTGTTCATGATTCTCATGAACGACATGTTTCAAAAGTATCTAGAGCAATTTGTGCTAGCCTTTATAGATGATGTTCTCGTGTACTCCAATAATGAAAAGGACTATGGAATGAACCTAAGGTTGTGTTGACATGCTTAAGAAAAAATTAGCTATATTGGAGACTGTCAAAATTCTCTTTTTTTCATTCAAAAAAATTATTACCCTGGGCACATTATCCCAAGACAAGGGATTTCAGTTTACCCAGAAAAGGTAAAGCCCATAATGGATTGCTTTGCTCCTAAAAATTATCATGCGGTGCATAAATTCATTGGGCTAGCAAGTTATTATCAAATATTTGTGGAAGGGTTTTAGAAGATTAAAAAAACATCACCACATTACAATAGAAGGGGGTTACGTATGAACAAACATATGAATGTGACACTCCATTCATCGAACTAAAGAGATTACTAATCAACGCATCAATCCTTCGAGTTCCTAAGTGGAGAAAGACTTCAAAATTTGCACAGATGCTTTCAGGACAGGATTGGGAGAAATGTTGATGCAAGAAGACATGGTAATAACTTGAGAATCTAGAAAATTGAAGATACATGAAGAGTTGTATGCTACCTGTGACTTATAATTAACAGTAGTGATGCTAACTTGGAGACTATGGAGAAAATACCTCATTAGGAGAAGCTTTGAGTTAAAAAAAATCATGAGAGCTTGAAGCATCTCTGCACTCGGAGGGATCTAAATTCCAGGCAGAGGTTGTGGAGAAAATTTATGATTGAGTATGATTTCAGGATTTCGTACATATGAGAAATGAGAATGTGGTGGTCGGCGTTAATTTTTTCAGCTGTGGTAAAATTCCGCATTGGACAACTCAGATGACCAAGATGATGCTTGCATTAAATTTCTCTTTTCAAAAGGATCAAAATGGACCTAAAGATCACTTGATTTAGTCAAGAGGAAGTTAAGTTTTAAATTATTTTATTAATTCATTCATTATGGAATGGGTCGGCCCTAACCACTTGGGTAACTTCTTGGGTCATTATTAACCCCAAGTAAACTCCAAAGAAGCCTATAAAAGGAAGCGACCTCAAGCTCATTTTCACACACACTAAAGTTATGTTTTTATTTCTTCTACTTTGTCTTGGCTTGCACAGGTTCATCGACATAATTCCTCATTAGGTCTAAGATCACAGGCGAAAGGTTCGCTCTCAGTTAGGGTATTTTGCATCTAGGTTGTTGGCACAAAGCTGAAGTTTTTCATCCATAGTCGTTGGCACAAATTGGGTAAGAGAGTGAATTTGGTTCTCTTGATGCTGGGAGGTAGTTCAGAGGGAGTGAGTTTGCTTTCAGAAGGTTATGTTCTTTGGTCGTTGGCTTCAGGTAGCCTAGAGAGTGACTTTACTTTGTCACTTACTCAGATACCATTGCATGAGTGTGAATTTACCTTGATTAGTTCCTCGGACATCCTGGTAAGGGAGCAAATTTGGATATTTGTTGTTCAGATCCATAGTCACAGGCACAGAGACCTCCTAGGAGCAACTTTTCTATTATAGTCATCCACATACTGTCTTTGGGAGTGCA
The DNA here is from genome assembly GCA_000404065.3 of Pinus taeda. Classification (NCBI taxonomy): domain Eukaryota; kingdom Viridiplantae; phylum Streptophyta; class Pinopsida; order Pinales; family Pinaceae; genus Pinus; species Pinus taeda. The sequence goes on along the minus strand of APFE031759064.1, from coordinate 51,098 downwards.
ACCCCAAAGTTTTCCGCTACACACAGACAATGTTGATGATAGCAACCGAGTTCAGATATAGGGTTTTGACATCTCGACATCAGTGATCTATGGATCTGGGTTTCTCTGTTGTAGATTGGTAGATCTGAGTATCTCTGCTATTATAAAAGATCTATAGATTTGGTTTACTATTACCTATTGCTGATTATATGTATTGGACTTATTGTACTCACTGTTATAACTTCTTATGACGATCTACTAAAGAAGAAGAATATTTGAAAGAGTTTCCCCCTTGTGGTGTTTTCCCTCGGTCTTTGACCAATCTGATGTCTCTTAAGGTTGTCTTATATTGTCTTCTCTATCACTATTCCTATTTTTCATTCTTTAGTTACGTTTATGATTGATTATACTACTAATAATTGGATGCACTGTTAATAAAAAGGATAAATTGGGCTATAGTAACTAATACAACATTGAACAATATGAAAATTTAACATGGTATTAGAGCTACAGTGAAAGTGAAGTCCAAGAGAAGACAAGTCTTGAAGCCCTCTTCTTCAGAAAGCATATCACCAGATTGAAAGTCAAGATGTTATCCTCTACCTTCATGGAGAATGAAAAGATAGGTGATGCATCAAATTTTGCTGCATGGAAAGTCAGATTGGAGATCATAGCCGACAACCATGATGTGATGGAATATATTCAAGGAAGTATACCCAAGCCTTTAGAAGATTCTTCTGCTACACTCAAGAATAGCTACAAAAATGGTGAGTCTAAAGCAAAGAAAATTATAGTTGATGGTTTACAAGATCATTTACTTTCTTATGTTTGGAGTTTTAGAAAGTCCAAAGATATGTATGAAAAGATAATTGGCATGTATGAAGTTACTAACCTAAATGAGATCATTACCTTGAAATATCAACTCAAGGAAATCAAGATGAACAAAGGAGAAACTGTTCAATCTTAGATTACGAAGATCTCTTGTCTTAGAGATCAATTGTAGAGGTTTGGAGAAAATATACCTGACAGGGAACTGGTAATAGTGACTCTTAGAGGTCTCCCCTTTATTTGGGAAACCTTCATTATGACCATCAACAACAAAAATTTTCTTCCGACATATGATGAGATCGTGGGAAAACTTACTCAAGAAGAATCCAGATTGATAGAAAGAGGAAGAATTCAAAAGCATGAAGAAGGAAAACCTACATCATACATCACTCATGGCAAGAGGAAGAAGAAAAGTGGAAATTATTCAAGGAATCCCTTCTTTTAAAACTCAAAACAAAATAATGATAGATCGACATCTCATATTGAATGCTTCAATTGTCACAAGAAAGGTCATTATGCATGAGACTTTCCTAAGAAAGGAAAGAGATCATACTAAAACTACAATAACAAAGAAAGAAAGGACTATCAAAGAATGAACCGTGATAGAAGATATGAGAGAAGAAGAAGAGACTCCTCAAGCAACATAGAAGAGCATTATCGTCCTAAAAAGAAACAAAGGGCACCCAGCTATGGAAGTAATAGTGCAAATAAATCTCAAATCATTCTCATTTATGCTCTTACTAGTTCTTCTCCATTGGATTCGTGGGATAGCTGGCTAGTCGACAGTGGGGCCGCTCATCATTTCTCTAGTTATAAATAATTCCTCCCTAATATTGTAGAGAGGGATACTAAGTTAAGGATAATTCTTGGAACAATTCTACTCATCCTGTGAATGGTTTTGGGTCTGTCAAGTTTCAGCTAAATTTTGGGGAATTTGTTCTACTGCATGATGTCATGTTTGTACCAGGATTAATGAAGAATCTGGTATCTATTTCTGCATTGGAGGAAAAAGGGATGAGGTTTGCCTTCATCAAAGGTAAATTTATATCCTGGCCCGTTGATTCATATATGAAAGATTCCTTAACACTAGGATCGAGATTTGAAGGACTCTATAGGATCATAGGAAGACTCTCCTTGCATTGGTTGATAATACAAATTACATGAGAGAATTATGGCACTGCAGACTGGCTCATCTTCAATATGACGCACTTCCGAAATTGAATAAATTGGTCTCTAGTATTCCTGATGTTCAGGCTCAACATGATGTAGTCTATCCATATTGTGCAAGTGGAAAGAAAACAAGGGGACCATTTTCCTCCAGTAAGAACAAAACTTATGACATTCTTCATCTCATTCATTTTGATATATGCAGTTTGATGCCTGTGCATTCTGTTGGTGGTCATCTCTACTACATTACTTTCATTGAATACTTCTCAATAAAGACATGGATATATTATCTTAAGCACAAGGATGAAGCCTCCGAAACTTTCAATAAATTCAAATCATTGATCAAAAATCAATCAGGTAAGAGAATCAAAGTCTTCGGGTCTAACAATGGAGGAGAATACATGTCAAAAGAATTCATAGCATTATGCATGAAAGACATAATAAAAAGGAAAATGATTGTGCCATATACTCTTGAACATAACGATCTCGTCGAAATAAAGAAAAAATCTATATTAGAAGTTGTTCGTGCTATGCTCGATGATCAAAAGATGCCAAAATTCCTTTAGCCTAAAGCTACATCTACTCCAGTATATGTTCAGAATAGGGTGCCTCATCAAGTGTTGGAAAATAAGACTCCCAAATAAATATTCACATGGACCAAACCTAATATCAACCATCTTTGTGTATTTGGATGCCCAATATATTTTCACGTGCCAAAATACAAAAGAAACAAACTGGAGGCTACTGGCAGAACATGTACATTTGTGGGTTATTGTGATAATTCTAAAGCTTATATAATTTATATTCATGGTTAGAGAAATGTCGAAATTAACATGGATGTAACATTTGATGAAGATGTATCTCTTGGAAAAGCAAGAGATCTTCCTTCACTTCCTCCTCCCAAGGAAGAGAATCATGACTCGAATATTCTCGATGGTCCGGCTGCACCTAAACCAGATATGATTGATGATCCCATAGAGCCTATGGATTCATTAGATCCTCCTTAAATGATCCTCCCTCTAATAAGAAATCACTATGTCTCTGTGACACTTTATAGGGTACTGAAAGGAATTTCCCCATTCATAGATCATGTAGAGAAATGAAACAACCTTGCAAGTATTAGGGATATGTTGCTACAATTAGTTCTATGATTCATGTTGAACCATCCTAATTTGAAGAAGAAACCAAAGAAAAATTTTGGAAGGATTCTATGGCTAAAGAATATGAATCAATTATGAAAAATGATATCTGGGATATTGTACCTAGACCAAAATGGAAGTTTGTTGTGACTTGAAAATGGTTGTTTAAAATCAAGCATGGAAGTGATGGCAGCATTGAGAAATATAAAGAAAGGTTCATGGCTTGTTGCTTCTCTTAGAAAGAGGGAGAAGATTATGATGACATATTTTCTCGTGTATCTCGATATACAACCATCTTCTCTATGGTTTCCCTTGCTGCAAGTCAAGGATGGACTCTTCATTAGATGGATGTAAATATCGCCTTCCTCCATGGAATGTTACAGGAAGAGGTATATGTTAAACAACCACAATGATTTGAAGTGGAAAACCAGAAAACACATGTGTGCATGTTGAAGAAGTTATTTTATGGTTTGAAGCAAGCTCCCTGAGCTTGGTATGCATGTAACGATAACTACTTAGTAAAGTTGGGATTCACAAGAAGCAATGATGGTCCCAACCTCTACTTCAAGGTAATCCAAGGTATGACATTGATTTTGGTTTTATATGTTGACGATCTATTTTTGACATGTAGTGAGACTAGGATGATCAAATGTAAGAGGAAGCTAGCCTACGATTTTGAAATGAAAGACCTTGGTCTTATGCACTACCTTTTTGGCCTTGAAGTGTGGAAAAGTTTGGTGAAAGTTTTCTCTCACAAGTGAAATACATTGTAAAGTTACTATAAATATTTGGAATGACTAAGTGTAAATCCATGGTCACTCCTATGGAAATAAATTTCAAGAAATTATGTGGATATCCTATAGGACCATACTTAGAAAATCCATCATAGTATAGACAACTGATTGGGGTTCTGATGTTCCTTATGAACACCCGTCTAGATATATAATATGCAGTAAACAGTCTGAGTTAGTTTATGACCGATCCCCACCACTCACACTGGATAACTGCCAGACACATATTGAGATACTTTCATGGATCAATTACACTTGGCCTAAGATATTCTGCAAGAAATGTGCAGCTTCATCGATATACTGATGCTGATTTGGCTGGAAAATTTTGAGAGAAAAAGTACATCAAGATTTTGTTTTAGCCTTGGATCTACCATGATATCCTGGATGAGTAGGAAATAAAATTCTGTAGCATTGAGCACAACCAAAGCAGAATATTTTGTTGCTAACTTGGCTAGTTATGAGGAAGTATGGTTAAGGAATCTATTTGGAGAGTTGTTTGAGCTGGTCCTAGACACCACAGTAATATACTGTGATAGGAAGAGTGGGATCCATTTGGAATAAAATCATGTGTTCCATGAGAAGTTCAAGAAAATCACTTCATTTGAGATATAGCATAGAGAGGAGCTATCAAGCTTCAACACATATCAACAGATGATCATATTGCAAATATTCTCACCAAGGAATCGTCGAAGAGAAAGTTATCTTTCCTCAGAGAACAACATGGGCTGATGGATGTATCCCCTCCAGATAAGGGGAAAAGTTGATCGAGGACATTGAGCATGCTCTTCCCATCGTGCTTGAGCTCCCAAGGCGAGGAATTGAGATACAAGGCTCCCGGGGTTGAGGGATCTCTGAACAATAGGGCAGTACCCTATTTGTTACCCACGGTTGAAGAATGTTGCTTCCCTCTTAGTCTTTGTAGATCATACCCCAGTTGGCATCATACCCTCAAGCGGGCTAGCTTGATGGGAATAACGCTACTCATTTTGGGAAATAGGTTGAGATTTTACTTGCAATGTACAAACCAAGTTGATTATGATGTAGGTGTTCTACCATTGATGGGAAGATCAGTAGGAAATAGGATGGGTTGAGATAAACTGTTATGATTCTAGGTTAAGAGTAAGCCCCTCGATGACTTTTTAGGGTTGAATGTGTATTCCCCTATGAGGAGAGTTATCCTATTTCTCGGTATAGGTGGAATTTATTGCTCCCCAACATGGTTCTAAGTTGAGATGTGCTCCCTGATGATGTACTCTCCGATGATGATTGATGATGATACTCTAGGTGGCATCCTGATAACAGGGATTCCAAATAGTGGCCTGATGGATAGAGGGTGGTACACTAAGCTCCCCTCTGGTTACAAATTCTTCTTCTTGTAGATCAAATAAAGTTTCAACATTTAGAGTTGGGAAAATATAGTCAAGCATTACAACAACTTGACAAGATGATATAAATATAAGCGCAAGTGGAATTCTCCCTAGTTCAAAGGGAGTGTTAATTTTTTCAACTGCAGTAAAATTCCACATTGGACATCTCAGATGACCAAGATGATGCTTGCATTAAATTTCTCTTTTCAAGAGGATCAAAAGGGACCTACATATCACTTGATCTGGTCAAGAAGAAGTTAAGTTTTATATTATTTTATTAATTCATTCATTATGGAATGGGTCGACCCTAACCACTTGGGTAACTGTTAGGGCCATTCTTAATCCCAAGTATACCCTCAAGAGGCCTATAAAAAGAAGCGACCTCAAGCTCATTTGGACACACACTCAAGTTATGTTTTTATTTCTTCTACTTTGTCTTGGCTCACACACGTTCATTAGTGGAAGTCCTCATTTAGTCTGAGATCACAAGCGAAAGGTTCACTCTGAGTTAGGGTATTCTGGATCCTGGTCGCTAGCACAGATCTAATTTTTTTCATCCATAGTCATTGGCATAGAGTGGGTAAGAGAGCAACTTTGGCTCTCTAGTCACAAACAGGTAGTTCAGAGGGAGTGACATTGCCTTCAGAAGGTTCTAGTCTCAGTTTGTTGGCTTCAGGTAGCCTAGAGACTAGCTTTGATTTGTCGATTGCTTGGATAGCACCACATGAGTGGTATTTGTCTTGATCGGTCACTCAAATAGCCTGACAAGGGAGCGACTTTGGATATTTGATGTTCAAATCCATAGTCGCAGGCACATAGACCTCCTGGGAGCAACTTTGTTGTTACTGTCAACTGCATACTGTCTTTGTGAGTGTGACCATAAAGTTTTCTGTCACTCACAGATAGTGTTAATGATAACTATCCATTTTAGATATGGGGTTTTGACATCTCGACATCAATTATCTCTGGATTTGGGTTTCCCTATTGTAGATCGGTAGATCTGAGTATCTCTGTTGTGATAACATATCTATAGATCTATTTTATTGTTACATGCTTCTGATTATATGTATTAGGCTCATTGTACTCACTACTATAACTTTTTATGATGACCTACTAAATAAGAAGAATATTTGAAAGGTTTTCCTCCTTGTGGGGGTTTTCCCTAGTCTTGGACCAACCTACTATCTCTTATGGTTGTGTGCTATTGTCTTCTCTATCACTATTCCTATTGTTCATTCTCCAATTATGTTTATGATTGATTATACCTCCAATAATTGGATGCACTATTAATAAAAAGGATAAATTGGGCTATAGTGACTGATACAACATTGAACAATCTGAAAATTTAATAGTCAATGCACTAAGGAGGAGGCTAAACTCATAAAACATATATAGATATATGAAACCATTTTAATTTCCATGTTTTTAATCATACATTCACTTTATATACATAAAATAAATAACTTTGGAAAACAAGGATCCTAACCCATATAATTATGAAGATGGTTACTTGATGTAGGGTTTTAGGCTAGATAGTTATGAAATGAGGGCTAGATGGTTATGAAATGATGGAAATATGGATGAAGATGGAAGACAATTTTGAGACTCAACATACCCCCCCACTGAAGTTGTTGCATGTCGTCATGCAACTATTGCATTGATTCATTTGTCCATAAGTTTATCTTCTTGAAATGCTTTGCTTCTTTATGAGCTTTTGACTTTTGTTGGTTCTCTTCAATCTTTGTGTCATAATATTCTCTTTTTCAAATTGTAATGTATTTGATTGGAACATATATTTTTGATGGTTGGTTCTTATGTGACAACTGAATTTTTTTAAGCATTGGTTCTTGCGTAACAATGCTCTTTATTTTTTTGTTGCATCAAAGTTCAAGAAAACATTGAGAATTTTCTTTTCAGGTCCTATAATAACTATCAATGAACTGATAATTTGCAACGCATATAATATATTTGGAATCATACTGCAACAATAGTTGATTGGGAAGAATATGCAAGTTGGAATGAAATGAAAATGTATGATGGTGTATAAAATAAATTTATGTCCCTTTCCCCCAACTAAAGTTGTTTTTTAGTTTATGAAAATATGAGAAAGTGAGTTAGGAATTTTCCAAAATTATTATTTTAGCATTTTAAGAATTGCATGACTAAAAAGTAGAAAACAACATACCTTCTCTTACCTTCAATGTGGATGAGTTGTGTTTACTGCTGATGTTGGATCATGGAGTATGCAAACAAAGGAATTTGATATGCTTCTTTGTTCTCTTTGTGTTGATGACAAGATTGTGATCTTTATTATTGTTGTTACAAATTGATTCCTACTGGAAACTATTGAAATGATGTAGTCTTCAATCGTTACAAAACCTGATGGTACAATTCTAGTCATGCGAATAAATGTGTTTATGTCGAGCATGAAGAGAAGTCATTGGATTACCAAACATTGATGAATTTCATTAAACAATGCGAGGAAAACTCACCATTAATGTCAATGAGTGCCAAGGTACCTAAGTACATCTTTCGAAGTGCGAATGGATGAGCTGATGTCAAGCCACTTGCAAGATCCAACGATCAAGGGACATTGATGTATTCCCATGATTGTTAGCAAAAGAACTTGTCATTAATGCATACAAGCCTCGAGGTAGTAATAATGACTCTATTCTTTATCCCAGATAAGGTGAAGAGGTTGATGGGTCAAGACTTGTTGAAAGGTGGTCCATAAGGAATCCCGCATGAGCCAACACGAGTTGGTACAAAATGATTGGTAGGACTATAGATAAAATATGTCACAATCAAACAATTTTTATGGTAAGGAAAACAAGGCAATGTAGAGAGATGGATGGTTTATTCGTGAGGAAAAAATATGAAATGAAAAGAAGGAAAAAATGTATGTGACTCAGAAAAGTGGCTATGTGATGTCAGGATGGATAAGACAATGAATCAATGGACTTTAACATGGATGACTAATGAGATTTAAAGGAGAAATGTGGGTAAACATATCATGACGCAAAAGGTTTTTGTGTGGCGGAAAATATCACAGTATTTGTATTGAAGAAGTAGCTCTTCCAAGCTTTCAATGATGAATGTGATTTCTGTAGATCACATCTGCATGGAATTGGATTGTCTATGCACCTGTAAATGCTCAATACAAATCTTGCATGAAAACTGTGAGAGCTTCTGAAAAACATAAATGCAGAAATGCTAGCAACCAAATAAAATGAAATTCATCCTTCTTACTTGTAGCCTTCGCGTGCAAGTTCATTTGAAATGACTCCAAGAAACAAGTTAACGTAAATTGTTTTCAAGAGTTATGAAATGTCCATTTGTGAAATATTTTTGTTTTTTTATTTGTTTTTTGTTTGTTTTTTAATCATTTTTTATATTTTTTATATTTTAGTGTTCACACAACCCTTTATGAAACAAAGAAAATGTTACATAGTAATTTGTCACTGTCCTCATCTCAGTCCCTCTGCTGTGCCATGTGTCAAATAAACATGTTCATATCTTCCCACCAATGTAAGAAGATTAAGAAAATGCTCTATGATGCTGCAAATTGACCCTCATTCCATAAGTTTCTATCTTGTCACGTGTAATCTTGAATATACGCAATGATCCTATGTCATAAATGGTCTCATCGCTACCCCGTTGCAGGTGTACATCAGTGTCCCACGACGGTCAGATTTCTAGGCCCAACGCGAGGCTATTAGCTATATATCGCGACAATGGGTTTGCGTGCATTGCCTCCTAGTGATGTCGTCGCGAAGACTTAGTTTACGGCTAGCGACGATCTAGATTGGGCAAATTTGTTCCAACAGTCGACCTTTTGGATGTCTCTAGACCTGGTTGTTGGGTTAGTTTGGGTCTCCATTCCTCCTCTAGGAAGGTGGTTCGGTTTTTTGTGCAACCTTATTTGAGGATAAGATCCCTCTCTCTCATTTCATGGAGGCTCCTTCTCCTATAAAAGCACTCACCTTTGTTATGATCTGCTAGTTCCTTTGGTTGGATAGTGTTGCTAGTTCTTTTGAGTTTGGTAGATAGCTTTGGTGTGAGTGTGACAAGTGTGGGACTGCTAATAGTTTTTAAGAAGTTGTGGAGTGCCCTTAGCTTTGTATTAAAGCTTGTGCGTGAGAAAGATATATTGTTTGTTTAGGAGAACCATCCTTGAGAGTGAATTCTTGAAGAAACATATTGGTTGGATCCTTCGAGAAGGCTTGCGATGTCAAGACTTGGTTGTAAGCTTTGCTCTTGATTCATTATTAATACAACCAATGATGATTTCCTATGTCTTGTATGTAATTTACCTAATAGCTCATGATTTCTTGACTTTATGAGTAAATAGATCATTGTTGTTTCTCGGTTACATGCTTTGTTGTTTTCTTGCAGTGTTTCAGGTTGATTGCTCAATAAGGAGAAGGAAATGGAAGCTGGAGCAATGCAACGGAACTTCATCAACCACTAGTTTGAGGTAGGCCTTCGATGATGACTATTTAAGGGAATCAATTGCTGTTTTGTCTTTGCTGTGAGTAGACCCACTCTAGGGCTAGAGGGGTTGCCTCTGTCTGCAGAGGGAACACTTTCCTAATTCACAAGTTGGTGACTTCGCTGGGGAGTCCTTTGTATATTTTTTCTCTTGTTTTCTCTTGTTTGGTTTTGATTTAGTGTCTTTTGAATTTTGGTATTAAACCATTAGTTTTTTGGGTTACATGGGTCAATCTGGGAATTCCCCTTACTGCTTGGAAGGTTAATTTGGTGTCATTTAGGTGATTTTACTTTGTCTTTTTCTTAAGTAAGGTCATCGCTGAAGATAGCCTAACAGTCACGACAACATCGCTGATGTTATAGCTTTGTACCCACGACTATTTGACTTTTGTCTCAAGTTTCTAGTTTAATTCCCGCGACGACTCCTGAAATCGGATCATCTCTGAAAACATGTGTACTTTAGTAACTAGTCTCTAGTTATCAGTGTAACACCCGCGACGATTCCTGTAAAGTTGCTTTTACAACTTTACCTCCTGAATTCATAAATCTTGTTTATCCCCTATTATTTCTTGTCTCCCATTAGCTTGTTTTGATTGCCTTTGGTTAAGGTATTCTCTCTTTGGTTTCATTGAGTGAATCTTGTATTTTTGGCTTTGTGACCTAGATTTTTCAAATTTTCAAATTATTTGGCTTGGTTGCTTGTCTATCCAGGGTTCATCTGCAACCATATTATTGATTTGCTTGAGGCTTTTCTGCTGCTTGTTTTCTTGCTGGTTGATTTTTAGTGTCGATTATTGAACTGATTTTTTATGTTGATTTGATTTCTTCACTACCAAGCATAAATCAAAATTGTTTGGGTTGATCAGTTCACACTTGCTTGTTTGTATCTTTAAATTCAAAGCTATTAAAGTCAAAATATTACGTTCATTTAGTATACGAAAGTGAAAGTCCATTTGCATTTCAAGTTTTCATGTTTGAGAAATTGGAAAGCAAATTTTAAATCCATCATTAGTAGTATCGATGCACTGTAGGAATTGATGTGTTTATGCATTGTGTCTCTTAGTGCTTGCATTTGCTGGTCTTGGTTTTGCCTTGGTTTGGGAATGATCTCTCTACCTTTCTGTAAGTAGGTGTTCATTGAAATGAAAGATGCTTTACTCATTCTAGCTGCATCCTAGGTTTTTTGATATACATACGGTAAGGCCTGGAAATTGAAACATAATTCAAGATCAACTCTAAAATGAATTGAATGAACTTAACAATGCATTGGAACTCAACACACATTTTTTAGAGGTCTAGGCTAGAGACGTCCTCCAGCATCGTTAAACCTAGTCACTATTTCTTTCACTTAAGGTTGGGTGATTTCTCCTTCTATGACTCAATAGCTGATAGTACAAACTTGTGCTCCCAGTACTGTCGAGTATATACTGGGAGACCCCACTAGGTTATCATCCTATATCCTTAGGAAGCCATGTCTACCACCTTTCCAACCGTAACGCACCGAACACAACGTTCAGGAAGATTGATAGCCGCACGGAAAGTCCTTGGTTTTCATATGATCGCCAAGGTGTATATGCAATTTTACGGGTTGTCTGGTAAACCTTTTGCCTAGTTCTCCAGAGTAGTAATTTTCATTCCTTTTTGGACTCCTTAAAAGAAAAGGTCCATCTGAGCACTTGTTCTTTCAGGCTCATTAAACCTTGAAAGAGATAGAGTCACCTTTTCGTCCTTTTCTCGACTCTTGAAACATGAAAAGGTCAAGTTTGGTTCCTGTGTCATAAAATTTGTTGCCCACGAAATATTCCTGGTAATAGTTCTATTTCTTGGTTGTGATAAGAGTGTTTTTTAGGCTCATTCATGATTGCAACATTCACCGAGTCTATTGGCCAGGGTCCTCCCCCAGATGGAAATCCTGGTTCATTTCCACCTTTTGGAAATGTTGGTGCTCCGTATATGGAAACATTGTCTTTCCCTGGGTTAACCATCGGTTTGCCTGTGTGGTTGTTCTCAACCTCAGTGGTCCTAAGTGTCATGACTCCTGTTCCACCGTCTCCATCATTTGAATCACAACACGATGATTCCAAGGTTGAGCCTATGCCTTCTTCCCCTATTTCTTCCTCCTCGTCTCCTCGTTCGCCTGGTGAAAGTTCTGCATCCAGTAACCAGGAGGATAAGAAGAATAAGAGGAAGATGAAGATGAAGAAGAAGAAGAAGTTGGCTAAGCGTTAGGCTACCCATTCAGCTATTGCTCCGAGTACATATCAGGTCGGAACACCTTCTGCTCCTTCGCGAAAGGTTAAGTTTCCTTGTAAATTGTGCAAGGATGACCATCTTCTTTGTGATTGTCCTACTATTCCGAGGATATTAGATGTTTTGTCTCACAATCCAGCTCATACCTCATCGATACCTCATCGTCCTTTGAAGCTCATGATGATGCTACAATATCAACTGGCAACAGTCAGAAGAAAGGGAAGATTCGATTCCCCTATAGGTTATGTGAAAGTGACCATCCCCTTCACCTTTGTCTACTCATGGATAAAGCTTCCCCTATTTTGGAAAGTCTTACAACTTCTTTACCTCAACTTCCTGTTGGTTATCAGAGGCTCTCTTTAGACCCTCTCCCCGTTGACAAAGAGATTGACTTAGATTCTTCTCTTGTTTGTCCTCCTCTTTCTGAACTTGGTTGTGCTAAGCCTGTTCCAGACCAACCATTGGTCAGAGAGAGTTTCGACTTGGGTTCACTACCTATTGATCACTCTGTTTTGGAAGAGCGTCATGATCACACTGCTCATGATCTTCTCGTCTCATCATATTCTCTAGAGTCCGAGAACGACCCTCCTATCCTAGTTGATTCAGAGAGTCCTTCTTCGGTTCCTGTAGAGCATGGGGGCAATCATATGATACCCCCACCAAGTAGTTCAGTTGTTTCTTTTGACTGGAGTCACTTGACTGTTTTTTCCCTGCCATCCTATGTGCCTTTCTAGATTAAAGTACATGCCTATGATAAGGCAGTACCTAGCACTGTCTTGAATGAGGGTGCGTCGGTCAGCCTCATGCCTTTCACTACTTGGCAAGCTTTGGGCTCCCCATAGCTTGTGTCGGTCACACAAAATCTGTTGGCATATGACGGAGGAACCAGTAAACCTTTAGGGATCCTTCTAAAGTTCCCTGTTACTTTGGGAGGCAAAACCATCTATATAGACGTAATGGTTGTCGAAGGTGCTTTATAGTTCAGTCTTCTCCTTGGCCGTGACTATGTTTATGCCATGGGGGGCCTTGTCTCTTCACTTTTCCATTTGGTTTGTTTTCCACACAATGGAAGAATGGTGACCATTGATCAATTTTCATTCTTTAGTTCCCCTGTGTCTCCTGTGCAACTGTCATCCCCTATCGGTTCTTTCTTGCCAACAGTACCTTCCTTGCCACAGGTCAATTATGTGGCTACCCATTCCGTCTCCGCCTCTACTAATGATCATGCAAATGGTCTCGTACATCATGTACTGGGGGCATTGGAACTTGATCTGTCATTAGTGCCTCATGACATGTGTTCCTCCCAGAGTGTGTTTCTTCCATCCCACGAAGACCTCTTAGGAACCATGTTCTCAAATGGCCCATGAGCAGGGGTGTGGAGCATAGTTCCTTGTCTTGTGTCAAGCTCGTTAAAAAATGAAATAAGGAGTCCCAAGGATAGTTTGTCCCTATGTCAACCTCATTAAAAAATGAAACAAGGGGTGTAGGGGAGAGTTCTTATCTTGTGTCGACCTCGTTAAAAAATGAAACAAGGAGTCCCGAGGAAAGTTCTTGATCTTGTGTCAACCTCGTTAAAAAATGAAACAAGGGTTATGAGGATAGTTCTTTTACTGTGTCAACCTCATTAAAAATTGAAGCAACTCCCTTTCCAAATCGAGTCTTTGATTAAGATCTCTTGAAATCCAAGTCGAGTCTTTCCAAGATCTCGAAAGTGAACCTTCATTCCATCAACCTCGTTGAATGCAATGAAGCTTGGGGGGCATGTACCTCGATTTGCATCATTATGCTGGGGGCATGCAAACTTATAACAAGCATAATTTCTTGTTTCAAGCTTATGTAAACATGAAACCGAATCCAAGTAGAGTTCTCCATGGTTCAAGCTTGTGTAAAAATGAACTCATACTGATTTACACCTCGTCATTGCTGTTTTTTATCTGCTAAATTTTGATAGATGAGCCTTGGTTGTTTCATTCCATCCCCACCATCTCTTTGGCCGATCATATGCTTTAACTTGGTTGTTTTTCCTTTCTTGAGGGACCGCAACGACGAGTGGTTTTATTAGCTAGCCTCTTGATCACTACGTGTTTTGAGCAGTTCCACCATTGTCAGAACCAGTTGTTACCTTTTATACCACTCGTTCCTCTAGGGCGAGTCACCTTTAAGCTCTTTTCTGACTCGTAAAAGATGAAAAGATTTCCGAGTTTTTTCCTTTTAACTCGTTAAACAGAATAAAAGGCGGTCTAGTTTCAGCTCTTTTCTGACCGTATAGACATGAAAATATTACCAGAATTTTGTCGTTTCAGGTTCGATATTGGTTACGAAATGACGTGTCTTCGGTCGCTTTTCTACTTTTTCGGAGTGAGGCCACTAATTACGAAATGTACTCCTTGATCGTAATGGTCAAGTGGTTCTCTTAAGTATTATTTTATACTTTTTCGAGCTCAAGGGACACAAATTTAAGAAAAAGGACCCCCCTAGAGTTTTCTTTTCTGTGTCTTTTTCAAACTCTCTAAACATGAAAAAGACTCCGAGTTTTCCCTATGTCAAACTCATTAAACCTTGACGACATTGGACTCGTCGCCATGACGAGACTCGAGCTTCTCCTCCCTAGGGCTCGTTAAAACTATCACTAGGTTGGATTTGCCCGAAGGTTGAACTTATATTACAAGCATATGCTATCCCCTTCAAGCTTGTTTCCAAAAATAATTGGGGTACTTGCTAGCAATGGTGGGGGAAAATTTGGAAGTCATCATTGGTTACCTACGGCAGCTAGTCACTCTTGAACATCGACACTTTTGCTTCTTGTCGGGTTGGGATATCCACACATCGTCACTTAGCCTTCCAGGGTTTTGGGTTGTCATTTTGCCTCATTTCATTTGATCCATGTTGTCTCCATCAAGCCTCTGATCCCTTGGTACCAAAATGCTGCCACATTCCAGAGTTGTGTCTTTGATATGTTCAAGAGTATAATCCTTCTGCAATTCACACTCTTACCTCCTCCTCGATACTCTGTTTCACCATCTACCACTTGTTCTTTATCTCCTGTCGTTGATGGGGGAAACATTATGGCCCTCCTGCGATGGATCATCTCCTGTCGATGCCAGCTCATTTTCCAGGAGATTGATCTAGAGATCCCTTTCGGTACCTTGGAGCTTGCATTCCTCAATGGCAAGTTCTTCGCGCCTAACAACAGACTTTCATCATTGGTATTCGATTGGGTGACTCCATGAGTGTTCAACTTCAGCTCATTTTTCACACTTAGTGGATTGTACTAAATAGTACCTTGAGAGCCATTGGCATTATTGGTGGTTTCTCTCGCGCTTGTTAACGGTTTTCCTCATTGACAGGTAACCAAGCGATCTTCTATCATGCTCGACCTCAACACATCTATTCGCATGCTAAAAATTGTACTATGATCGGTTAGGTTTCAAGACCCCGAACTAAGATTACATATGTTCGGGCTGTGTGGATTGGTTTGTGATTGCATATATGACTCTTTGATGGATGGCTGCAACCATGCCTGAGTCTTCATGGATGGCTGCAACCATACCTTTATTAGTTTCAAATGTCTTTTGGATGGTTGCATCCATACCACAGACCTAGTTTCATATGTCTTTTGGATGGCTGCGCCCATGCCTAAACTATTTGTATTTCACTCTCAGAGATATCAGTTGTACTTGCACCTGCAGGATCTTCGAGGTGATATTCCAGTTTAGGCAGTTTCGTAAAGCATTTCACCCCTCCCACTCTCTCAGGCTTCATGCTTTAGGGGGCATCTGTTACACAATAATTTGTCACTGTCCTCATCTCAATCCCTCTGCTGTGCCATGTGTCAAATAAACATGTTCATATCTTCCCACCAATGTAAGAAGATTAAGAAAATTCTCTCTAATGCTACAAATTGACCCTCATTCCCTAAGTTTCTGTCTCGTCGTGAGTAAATCCTTAATATACGCGATGATCCCATGTCATAAACGGTCTCATCGCGATCCCGTCACAAGTGTACATCTGTTTCCCCTAACGGTCATATTTCTAGGCCTGACGCGAGGCTATTAGCTATATATCGCAATGATGGGTCTGCGTGCATTGCCTCCTAGTGATGCCATTGCGGAGACTTAGTTTATGGCTAGCGACGATCCAGATTGGGCAAATTTGTTCCAACAGTCGGCCTTCTGGATGTCTCTATACCTGGTTGTTGGGTCAGTTTGGGTCGCCCTTCCTCCTCTGGGAAGGTGGTTCCATATTTTGTGCAACCTTCTTTGAGCATAAGCTCCCTCTCCCTCATTTCATGGAGACTCCTTCTCCTATAAAAGCACTCACCTTTGTTATGATCTGCTAGTTCCTTTGGTTGGACAGTGCTTCTAGTGCTTTTGAGTTTGGTAGATAGCTTTGGTGTGAGTGTGACAAGTGTGGGATTGCTAATAGTTTGTAAGAGGTTGTGGAGTGCCCTTAACTTTGTATTAAAGCTTGTGAGTGAGAGAGAGAGATATTGTTTTTTTGGGAGACCCATCCTTGAGAGTGAATTCTTGAAGAAACATATTGGCTAGACCCTCCGAGAAGGGTTGCGACGTCAAGACTTGGTTGTAAGCTTTGCTCTTGATTCATTATTAATACAATCAATGATGATTTCCTATGTCTTGTATGTAATTTACTTGACAGCTCATGCTTTCTTGACTTTATGATTAAATAGATCATTGTTGTTTCTCGGTTACATGCTTTGTTGTTTTCTTGTGGTGTTTTAGGTTGATTGCTCATTAAGGAGAAGGAAACAAAAGCTGGAGTAGTGCAATGGAACTTCATTAACCATTAGTTTGAGGTAGGCCTCCGATGATGACTATTTAAGGGAATCAATTGTTGTTTTGTCTTTGCTGTGACTAGACCCACTCTAGGGCTAGAGGGGTTGCCTCTGTCTGCAGAGGGAACACTTTCCTACTTCACAGAAAACATTTAGCAAAAATCTCAAACACGAAATGAAATTTACCTATTCAAAGGTGACACATTTTTTTTACGTATTCCTAGAGTCATGTAGATCTTGTCTTGAATTTAATGTTTTTTTATTTAAAACAATGAATTATTATTGTGTTATTCTTCTAATAATATTGACACTCTATTTTTTGATGTTATATTTTGCCTCAAAAACTAAATTTCAACTCTATGCAAAAGATATTGCAAAAACAATGGAATAATCACAATATGATGGCATTATTTTTGTTAGTGGGGATGATATTCTTGTTGAGGTTTGAAGAAAACCTTATTTGATCATAAAGTTTTTGAACTCCATGAAATTTCACGTTCTATTATCCCTGACATACATCCATATTTTCCATAAAGTGTTAAGTAAACTTTTTATTTAGGGCATAAAAGAAAGGAAAATAAATAAAGCGAATTACCTCATAAGGTGTTTGATAGAGGCTGTATGATATCATCGTTCTAGAGGATGGGCTAATAACTTCCTGTACGTCTTTGTACACCAACATTGGTTCTTGAATTCATGTTTATGGAAGGCATCACAGATTTATGTTTTCTAGTCATTCTCAGAGTGTGCATGGTTCTGTAGAAAGGTTGAGGCTTATGAGCAGAGTTGATCAACGATTTGTGGGAGCATGAATAGGAAGCCAATAGGACGATATATAGTAACTCCATTGATGCTTGCTCATAGGTTTTGGTGTATGAGAAAATTGGAAATAATGGGACTAAATTCTTAGTGGAGAAGCCCGTCATTTCCGTTCCGTTTATATAGAGCTTCAATCCTACATAGGATACTCCATTTTTTTTCCTTTTCTCAAATTTTTGTCACCGTGATTGCTTGATAAAGAATCACCTAATCATCTCAAGTAACACCTATATGATTCCTTCTCTTTGTTGGTGCTCTCGATGGAGAGAACTTGTTGAAAATCATCATATTTCCTAAGGGATTGATCAAAGTAGCCTTCATGATCTGGAGAAAGGGGCAACATGTAGTGAAAAAATGGTCATAGTTGTTGTTTACAAAATCCACGGTAAAATTTACTTCAAAGCTCAGGTGACAGAAAAGCCAGTACACACTTGAAATTCTCGAGCAAATCTTAGCAACATCATCCTGTTCACCTAGATCTATGTCTGCCTTTAAACAATCAACATAAACCACCTCCAAATCCTCTGAAATAAACCTTTGTGCTACCGAAGTATAATTGTTAGCCTCAGCCAATGGCTTTCCAAAAGCATACTTGTTCTCGATGTCAGAATTTCCATATGGAGATCCTCCCCGAATAGAATAATTAACTTCAAGTGTTGTGGCAAGTGGGCAGCTGGTCGTTCGTTCTCCAATTATAATGTAACCGTAATTTCTTGAAGCTGCTTTCTCGGCATTCAAAGTGATAAACTCAAACAGAAAACCCCGAGGAGTTTGCAGCTGCCTCAAAAAAGCATAAGAGCCTATTGCTAATCAATATCATCAAGAAAAATTGAAACCATGCATGAATATTAACAACCATTACCATCATCTCTACCATATGGAATTCAAACCCTTCCATGGCCAGCACTTCAAGCTGCTTAAAACCATATGAAGAAGGCTCAATTGTACACACTATATTCATCCTTCTCATACTCTGAAACCCATTTTCCTTCAATTCATCCTCCGTTACACTCTCCACCCATAATGACACGTGCAACCTTTTTATTTACACAAGCTTCTTTGGCAATGCATGTACTGTTTTGGCCTCAATTCAAGTAATGGAATACTTCCCACTCGAGCTTGCTTTTCATAAAATCTTCTATTAAAACATCATCAACTATCAAAGTCACATATTCATTCAATTGAAGATAATTCAAAGTCACAAGACTTAGAATCAAGAATAACTCCATAAGATGAAGAGTATGATTACGGGAACTCGTTCAAGACACAACTCGAAAAATAATGAGAATTTTTCCTTTCACAAAATTTGGCATAATCCTTGCATCAATATCAACTTGCAACTTTGGGCCATTTTCAATTAGGACCTTCGTCTTCATCATTCACTGACAACATTAAATAGGGTAGAGAGCACTACATATATTTTCTTATTCAAAATTGGAATTCCGTTGCACATAGTATTTGTATCCTCAGTTCTCCACCAGGTGCAAAAAATAAAATCCGAGCTCCATCGCAACAAATTACAGTGACACTTTTTCTAGCACGCAGGTTTGTTGCATGTGTTATTGCATTATTACACCATATGCTATAAAGGAAACACACCCAAGGAAAACAAACTTTGTATATGGGTGTTATTGCAACTCTCTCTTATCACAATCTAACACAACCAAGGATTTCTTCGATCACATTGGAGAATATCTTGGTGCAATATCTTCCTCTGATTACTGAAACGTAGGTGCTTCATTTATTTAGCAGCGGATAACTCTGCAAATAATTCTAGCTTAATACTATTGAATTGGTTGCTACATCTTATGAGTCCACCTCCTACTAATGATGATATTTTGCTCTTCATGTCGCCATCTAGGTCCATGCCAGCAAATAACAACTTGCACCATAGGTGGTAAAAATGTTCTTGTATGCATTTTAGACCATGCGTCCTTATCATGTTTTTAAGTTTAATATCCAAGTCATCGAAGGAATCCCCATATCCCATGATCTAAGTTTGTCATATGTGAAGGCTTTGGCAATTGTCCAACATTAAATTTTTCTCCATATTCTATGAACATAATTTGCAACAACCAGATTGCAATACGTTTTCTCGCTGAGATTATTGCCGACGTGTGGGTTTTGAATGCACACTTTTATGATCCACCACTTCCATTAATTAAGGCAGAGTTTCAGTTAGTTTTGTTGTAGGTTTCAACTACTTCGCTTGAAACTGGAGAAATAATATCACTTAGTTGCTTTTACACTCGAAACTGCTACCTTTTGAAATCAATACTCCGACTTCTGGCACATCCATAAACACAGAGTCTTGCAAATGGTACTGAGCATGGTTATCCCTGTAGAGCAGATCCTTCTCATGTTGCTCCATGCTTGGTCAGAAAAGAAACACACAATGACATCATAGAATGAATTCTAACGCAGAGCTATGCCATGTCAATGTCTCCCAAATGGTATTGATTAGCCCCATAGAGCAGATCCTTCTCATGTTTCTTCTTGCTTGGTCAGAAAATAAACACACAATGACAACGTATAATAAAAAATTGATTTATTTTATATTGTTTTTTTTTTTATAAATAAAATTGATTTATTTTGTTTTGTTTTTAGAAGCTAAAGTCTAAAAAGAAATTAAATTGATTTAGGATGAAATTTTTTAGCAAATGGGGACAAGAATATTGCAAACCCTGAAAATGTTTATAGACATCCTACTTTCTGATCCTTGAGATCGTGTGAGAGTGCAGGAGGAGAGCATACTTATTTGAAACTGAAAATAACATCCTACCTACTTTATGCTAATTGGAAATTACAAACCATTACGTGTAATTAAATTTCCAATTTAACCATTCACACAATAGTAATAAAATAGTATTCATTTCCAATTTCGCAAATTTAAAATGAAAATATACAAGAATGATTGAACTTAATTGTTGTGTATGTGATTTAGTGAAATAAAAACAAAAATGAAATTGATCTAACCTAGTATTTTCTTGAAACCATCGAAACCATCTTTTGATAAGGCTTTCATAGGTGTGAGTTCCACTCTGATTCAGATCACGCTGCAACTTCTCTTTGTCCTCCTTAATATTTTGTTCGAATAATTCTTCCTCGTGAGATGTACAAGATTCTTTGAATGTTGATTCATTTTTTTATTTTGGAGGAGTAGTTAAGCTTTTGGCTGTTGTCAAAATCTCTTCTTCACAAGAAGAGAAGATCCTGACTCTTGCTAGGATCTGAGTGAGTTGTTCCAAATTTATACTCATCGTTCTTACAAGTATACATATGGATTAATTGGAAAGGGGTTCTTACAGTACCCAAAACTTAAAATATGAAAAACTTAAAGGTTGCTGCAATTGGATTTTTATTGTGCTTTTTTTTTTTTATCTTTTAGTGAATGGGGGTTTTTTATTTGTGGATGTTTTGTTTTATTTCTATGTTTTATATATGCAAATGTAAAATAAATTTAAATTAAAATGCCTAAATGCAGTTAACCCTAAATGAAAATGACCCTAAATGAAAAATGTTTCCTAAATAATCCTCCCGACTAGCTTACATCTAAGTTTGCTTCCCTGGCAACGATGCCAAAAATGTAGGGTGGTTTAATGGTATGTTAAATCCCTTGTTATTTTAATATGTCAACCTGAGGGTTTCGTAAAATTAGAAGAAAACCAAAATATATGAGACCTCGGATGAAACTGCTATAGAAAATTTGTTTAGGATGGAAAGAAAGAAAGGAAATGCATATTACAAATAACTTCTAATTTTAAAGAAACAAAAAAGTTTCTGATTCAAGATGCAGCAAGCAAGAGAAGAGGCTCCTGACTTAGGAGATCCTGGTTGTCCTTCCTCACAGTACTATCCCCATGAAGAGAAAGCAAGGAGCAATGGTTTATGACGTGTAGATAGCAAGAGAAGAGGCTCCTAACTTAGGAGGTCCTGGTTGTCCTTACTCACAATTCTACTCCAACAACATTACTATTGCATCAAATCATAAACTGGAATTCAAGAAACAATTCAAGAAACAATTAAATCTTCACATAAATTTAATCTACGAAAACATATAAGAAAGTAAATCTTGTTTTAGTTCAATCTAGTGCATGGAGAAGAGTATCTTGTTCAAGAGTCTTGGTTGTCCTTCTCGCATAAAAACTAGCTACTAAAAGGAAATAAATCTTCACATAACAAAACACACTTGCGGAATGTAAATCACACCTGCATGAAAGGAAATAATTGAAATTAAACTCTTACAGATGTATACGAATTATCGTTGATGGGGATCCGTCCATTCCTCAATGAACACACATGAACAACTATCACTCCTGAAGAATTAAGCAACATTCATAACTCATAATTGCAATGAAATAATATTATTCATGTTGAATGAACAATCATAAATCTGATGCTAGTGAATAACTAACAACTGTTGGCTTCCTTTGAAGGATTCTTCTCTTATTTATACATGAATTAGGGATATCTACTCAATAAATGTAGACCCCTTAAATATCTACTAGATCCATACTTGTCTCAACTCATCCCTAAATACTAGATACAAATCCTATGACACATCAAGATCTCCATGATCTTTCTCCTTGCAATATGGTCCACCTCTTGAGTTGAAATTCGAATTTGATCTTGGGAGGCCAAGTAAGACCCTTCAAGAACCTACCAATAAGCCTACACATGTCACAAAAATAGTAACACACACACACACACACACACACACACACACACATGTATGAAACCATGTTAATTTCCTAGTTTTAAATCATAAATTGACTTTATATACACAAAATAAATAACTTTGAAAAACAAGGATCCTAACCCATATAATTTTCAAGATGGTTACTTGATGTAGGGTTTTAGGCGATAGTTATGAAATCAGGGCTAAATGGTTATGAAATGATGGAAATGTCGATGAATATGGAAGACAATTTTGAAACTCAACAGTCGACAATGGAGTGACTTTAGATATTTGTTTTTTAGATCCATAATCAAAAGCACATAGACCTCCTCGGAGCGACTTTGTTGTTATAGTCGCTTGCATATTGTCTTCGTGAGTGTGACCTTGAAGTTTTCTGTTACTCATAGACAATGTTGATGATAATGATCTAGTTTAGATCTGGGGTTTTGACATCTCGGCATCAGTGATCTCTAGATCTAGGTTTCTCTGTTGTAGATTGGTAGATTTGAGTATCTCTACTGTTATAATAGATCTCTAGATATTTTTTATTGTTACCTGCTGCTTATTATATGTATTGGGCTCATTGTACTCACTATTGTAGCTTTTTATGATGAACTAATAAAGAAGAAGAAACTTTGAAACATTTTCCCCCTTGTGGGGTTTTTCCTTGGTCTTGGACGAATCTGCTACCTCTTAAGGTTGTGTGCTATTGTCTTCTCTATCACCGTTTCTATTGTTCATTTTTAGTTGCGTTTATGATTGATTATACCACTAATAATTAGATGCACTCTTAATAAAAAGGATAAATTGGGCTATAGTAACTGATACAACATTAAACAATATAAAAATTTAATAGTCGGTGCAATGAGGAGGAGGCTACATACCTTCTCCTTCGTACCCTTAAGGGTGATTTTGAGGGAGAATTTATTAGAAAAACTCTTTGAAGATAGTTGGTATATGAAGGTTACAATAACATTTCAGTGTGAGAAGAAAATATAACTAAAGTTTGGGGGAAAGTATAACTAAAGTTTACATTTCAAGGAAGAATTTACATCCCTAATGAAGGGGGTATACTAAGAACCATCATTGGTGAGTCACATAGGGAACTCTGTTGTGCACATCCTAGCCTTAGGAAGATGTATGCGAACATGAAGATACACTTTTCTTGGTGAGGCATGAAGAATGATATAGTTATCTTGTCGCCAAGTGTCTTGAATGTCAATGAGTGAAGGTTGGTCTCTACCACCCAACAAGATGCTTATAACCACATGACATCCCTATGTCTAAATGAGAGGTCATCTCCCTAGATTTTGTTGTGGTTTATTTCTCGTGTTATAAAGGCACAATGCGCTAATGGTTATGGTTGATAAATAATTGATGTATGGATTATTTGGTTATGAGTTATCTAGTGTGTGACTTATTAGAATTATGATATATCTTATGTAATATTTAATTCCAACGTGTTGATATTACTTGAAAAAAATTGGGTACGTGGATACTAGACCTAATAACATGATGAATATGATCACCTGTCTATATATATATTTGTTGTTATGCATGTGCTTAGATGAGAACTAAATTGCAAGTTGGAAGGGGCCATGTGGTAGCCAAGATCCATGTTAGTCACTAGGGGATGCTAAGACATCCAATGAAGAATGGTATGGCATAAATTGTTCTATTATATGTGTTGTATCTACTTCATATGCAATATCACAACATGGTGTAAGGTGCAGATTGCAAGTGATATGATTGCTCATCTATATTATTTGATGACAAGTATCCAACCAACACCATAGTCACTGGTCCATATTAGGGTATTGTCCATAGTTCTTTAAGAAGGGGTGGAAGCATTTCCCACCATGTAGCCTCCAAGCCTAGAATCATGGGAGTCCATTGATGGACATGCTTTCGTGGACGTGTTATGACAATTTCTAGTTGCCTACTGGAGAAGTTAGGTTGATATAGTTG
Source organism: Pinus taeda (assembly GCA_000404065.3). Lineage (NCBI taxonomy): Eukaryota > Viridiplantae > Streptophyta > Pinopsida > Pinales > Pinaceae > Pinus > Pinus taeda. Next base: position 26,826 of record APFE031759064.1, on the reverse strand, counting down.
ATGCTTCGACCATCTTGGTTCTATTAGTGGTTAGATTGGTATAGTCGATGCCATAGGATATTGCGACATATGATGAATATAATGGGAGAAGAAGTAAGTTAGGGAGGATATGAAGTTGTAGGCTAGTTTAGGACTCTAGATGGGAAGTGGCATCCTTTCTTGACTTATTTAAGTTTACTACTACATATTTTTCCCTATTTTGAGGTCCCTTATTGTTATATTTCTTCTTGATTTCTTGTATCCTCTTGACTCTAACTTCACAATGTGTTTTCTAAATGAGGGATGTATGTAATTCCCCTACCTGAACTTATTATCTTATATTATGTTAATAACCTTCTAGCTAAATGATTTTCTCTATGCTTGATTATGAGATGTATTATTAGTATACATACAAAGTATGTGTATGTTAAGTACATACACACACCTTGCACGAATACGCTAGTATTATAAAGGTTAACATGTTAGATGACTGATTAATGGTTAAACTTAATTAATGATCAAGCTTATGGTTAACCTTAACCTTGCTTAATAGTTGAGCTTGATCTCTTAATCTTGACTTATAATTATTAAGTGATATTTAAATATGATTATTAGTAATAAATTGATTAGATTCTTATGAATAAGATTTACTTCATGATTAAATATTGTTATTTTATTATTTTATTATTCACTAGTCAACTTCACACGATGTCTTGAATTTATTTGAGGATAAGGCATTGGGGGAAAGAGTTATGAGATAGGTGAAATTGGTGACAATCAAGAGGGGATGGTTGACACTCATTTTGAGGGGAGGCAAAAGGCGAGAGGAGGATAATGGAGGAGGGTTCATTTTTCTTTTTTTTTTCTTTGGAGTTTGAAGTGGGGAAAGAGAGGAGGAGGAGGAGGAGGGAGAACTCAAAGACATTGGTTTGTGGTTGGATGGTGTTAGATCTATTTTGGACACACTACGACTGTGTGTTAGATTTGGGTTGGCTAAGGAACTAGTGGATGTTACCTCGGCTAGAAAGCTGGATAGGCTTTCTTACTTGACATGGCGGAATATTCAACCAGATGGAATGACACCACCACCAAAAGACCATATAAGGTATTCTCTCTTATTTTTTTATTTATGTAAATTGTTACAAATCAAATTCCTTAAACATATATATAGATATTTTATATTTTATTATCAAATAATTATTATCTTGTAAACATGCTTATTTTCATTCTTTGGGTTTAGGTAATTAATTTTAATTTAAAACACTTAATTAGGATTTTAGGATTTTCACACTTTTTTATAAATTAAATTTTCTTAATTATAGTTTTCAAATTTTTGTATTTCTTTTTTAATTTTCTTTTCCTTTTTAATTTTTTTTAACTTAAAACACTTTGCATCTCAAACGATCACAGCAGTAGACCCTTAGTTCATTCCATCTGTTACAGGAAATCCTTGAAGTCTATAGATATGAATTATCTGTTGACTGTATTAAACAAGGCCTTGTGTCCATCTGTTACAGGAAATCCTTGAAGTCTATAGATATGAATTATCTGTTGACTGTATTAAAGAAGGCCTTGTGTCCATCTCTTACAGGAAATCCTTGAAGTCTATAGATATGAATTATCTGTTGACTGTATTAAACAAGGCCTTGTGTCAGAAATTGAATTTGGTTCAATTTTATAGACTATACATGGCAGAACCATAGAACCAATAAAATCTTAGTTTGATGCAACACCAGAATTATAAGAGGATCCATAGTTCTCCCTTACGATTTTCTTTTACTTTGATGTTCGTTTCAAAAGCGACAGGATGACACATTTTCCATCCCCTGTCGCCATCGTTAATTTCTTAGTTTAACAGTGGAGGAAGTGGCCCACCTCTAACTCTCCCAACTTTTATAGCGTGAAAGCACATAATACCTTGGAAGCAATAACACGAAGCACAGAAGAAAGTTTTGTTGGTCCTTCGAAGCTGTTCTTGAAAGACCACATTCATATATTGGACTTTCCACCTTGTCTTCTTAAAAGGATGTAACAAATTTCTTAGTCATGATCCTATACAGGATGCATACTGTTACTGTTTTTTTTGTTTTTTGTTGGAGAATCTAATTCCAATCACTTGTTAGACATCAAAATTATCTTTCTAAATATGTTAGTTCAGATTTACTTAATCTAATTTAATTGAGTTTCACTCCATTTCCAAAGTAATCTTCTACTCCACATCTTGTTCTTTGTATTTTTTTTTATCATGATACCAGAATACCAGGTCCCATAAGACTCCTGAGAGGCAATCGCTTCAGGATTTTTTAGGCTCTCAAAAACACAAGGGTTGTGAGAGGCTGAAGCTGAATGCCCACCTGTAACAAAAAGTCAATGCATCGTATTCGCAGATCAGCCAAAAAAAATACTTCACACATTACTTACCAAACTGTAGAAACCTTAAAATTTCCGCATCTCATGCGTTGAAGGACTGCCCACAATTGTGCATCAAAAGCCTTCGGAACTGCGCAAAAACGACAATGCAATTAAAAAGAAAATAAGACGGTTCCACGAGGCGTCTTTGCACGAAGGTCAAACGAGCAGCAGAAGTTTGTAAATGTATTGACGGTTAAACCCTCCAACGGGTTTGTAAATGTGTTGACAGTTAAAGCCTCCAACTAGAACGAAGATAAAAAATCCAATCATATGGGTTATTTATTAATTGCCTTCTATTAAGGGACCTTTATAAGGTTTATATTGTTATGTAACCTTTTAAAGGGGGTTTTTCTTTTATTTAAAAACAAAGGGCTTCAAGCGATTTCTTTTTGAAAAGAGCTTTAACTAATAAAAAAACAAGAGTTTTTAGAAGTGTTGCATCCGAGTTTTGTCGTAAACAAAAAAGAGCCTTACGTAATCTTTGCGTGGGTTGGTATTTATTCTAAAGGGGTTTCTTGAATGTTTCCAAGGGTAATATTTTTTTTTTTCAAAGTTGGATGTTATCAAAAGGTTTTTTTTTTTGAAAATTTGGGTTTTTCAATTAAAACAAAACAAAACTTTTATTAATGTTTTTTTTTAACGAAGAGGACATTGCAATGTTTTAATTGGTTTGGGAATTGTGAAAGTTTCGCTCTATGAAAACTTTTAGATTCATTTGTTTGTGGACGCTAAGTAACAATGGTCTTTTTATTACGGTTAGATATGATGTATGCAGTTTGATTTACTTGATTTCACACTCAATAAATGGGAAAAATTAAGAGACTAAGAAAGTTCGAGTAATAATTAGAATGAATAAAGCAAAGACAATCAAGGAAACCTGTGATACTTTTAAGTGGAGTTTTCGTGTAAGGTGGAGTATTGAAGTTGAAGATGAAGGTGGATTTATAACAACAGATATAAAACGAGATGAAAATTTGGTGAATCCCACTGTGCCCAGCCACAAGTGGATGGTGAGAGAAGAATTAGCAGAAGAATAAGAAAAGGAGCACATAGATGCTCGTGAACCCCACTGTGCCCAACCACAAGTACATGATAATTTGGTGAATCAACAACAGAGCTTGTTGATGACAATATGTTGAATCCAACAACAGATCTTGCTAATGACAATTTCATGAATCCTCCAACAAATCTTGTTGATGACATGAAGTTGTCATTAGAGTAGTCTATGCTATGGTGAATCCAACAATTAATAATGTTGATGTAAACTTTGATAAATATTTGTTTACTGAAGTTGAATGGTTGTAGATGATGCAACAGAAACATCATAATGTTATTTGGTGAGAAAACCCACTTGAGTCAGTGGAAGACAACATGTCTGCAACAACACAGGTTAGTAAAGAAGTTGAAGAGACAGAGACAAAAGAACAGACAAAGAAGAAGACCAAAAAGAGAAGCAGAGATAAAATTACAGACACTCAATAATATATTCTATTAATTGTTGAATGAGAAAATTACACACATATTTATACAATCAATAGTCTCAAGATAGGAATTCTATCTTGGACGTACACTAGTGTGGTTGAGAGATTCTCTCGACCACACACTAAACTAGGAGAAACTAAATTCCTATTATATAGGAACAAACTCCTCAAATGGGGAATTACAACCATAGACAAGTAGGAATTAATTATTTCCAACTCCCCCCCTTAATGACTATTTGTCATTCAAATTGCATGTACAGAACCTCCAAAAAACACAATCTGCCGCCCTTGGACAGATCCACAACTTCTCTGATCCCGCGGATCCCCTTAAAGGTGAATTGGTGCGATACTAAACGAAAAACCCACGCCCATTGGCACGATTAATGGCCTAACAGACACGCCAGTTGGCCTTCCTGGCGCTGCTGTCAGCGCGAAAAGCGCACCAATCCCCTTCTACTCAGAAAAAAATCATCTGAGTCTGAGCCAGGTGTTCTGCAGTCCACTTGCTCAATTGAGCACAAAGTTCTCGTGTATACACAGCCACAAAGGAACCTCAAGCCACATAGGTGATTCAGCCACATAGGCGATTCAGCCACAAAGGCAATCTGCCACCACCGGGCAAGTCCGATTTACCACCATCGGGCAAATCCGCCAACTTCAATATGCCACCACCAGGCAAGTCCGATTTACCACCCCGGGAAAATCCGTCAACTTCAATATGCCACCACCGGGCAAGTCCGATTTACCACCACCGGGAAAATCCTGTAGCCACTAAGACTCTATAGATGGTTTCTGGCTCACCACCAACCATCACATTACAGTGACAAAAGATGGTTTTAGGCTAACCATAAACCATTACAAAGTGGTTTTAAGATCACCAAGAACTTTCAAATGCCTTTAGAAGGCTTACATTCCATACTTCAACATTTGGAGTTTCTGGGTACATACAATAACTATTACAACATGCTAGGGAGTCTATTCCACAAGCCACACTAACTCAAACAAAAATCTACTTTATTGTCCACCATAAACATTGTCGCTGCTCCTTTACCTCATCTGTGAAGGGTCCACTGATAAAGAAACCAGAACATAGGCACTCACAGCCCCACGAAGAGAACACAATTTTCCCTTCAAGAACAGTTTTCAAACATACTGCCTCATGCTTGCTAACAATTTGCAGCATTATCTCAACCATCCTCCAATCTCTGACGTAACTATCATGTCTTCTTATATCTGGTCATAAATCATTCCTGCAAATAGATTTGTCTATTGTTGGAATGGCAAATTCCAACATAGATTTACACTGGTGACACTAGTTTGCCAGGATAAATGTCACAACAATCTAATTCTTTTCACCAGATTTACATAAATGCATTTACATGTTAAGTTGATCAGTGCTCAACATGAAGCAGAATAACTTACGAAGACAATTTATTTCATCAAAGGAGATAAAGGCAAGCTGCAAAATACATGGATTCTTCCATACTATCGACCAGAACGTCTTAAACTCCTTGGCATCTATTCCACCAACTCCTCCCTCCATTACAATGCCTTCAAAGAGGAATCCGCGAGGAATGCACTCAAAGGGGAGCTCGAAGACCATGTCGATGAACATGGTGTCGTTGTCCATCCACCAGATGAATTCCACCTCAGGGTGGGTGAGCATAAGCTTGCAGATGAGCGGAAGCTTGGCCTAGAAACCAGACATCTCATGGTCCAAATGTGCCATGTTGTAAAAGATCTCGATGCCGTGAAGATGGCAGTAATCGATCTTGTTCTTGATGGGCTTCAAGAGTAAATGATCTCCCACAGGACTCTCACACGGGGCCGGAGCCGAACCCGTGACCAGCAAAATCCCAGGACGGCCACCGGGCAAAAAATTGGGGAATGCGGGATTTTCCGCAAGCCATTCACTGCGTTGGTCGTCCCAGTCAGAGATCTTGGGGCCGAAGCTGTATGGCACGCTCGGATCTCGCTCTACATCCAGTTCTTCCACTTCTTCTTCTACCACCGGGGGTGTCTTGTTGTTAGAACTCTCTGCAACGACCTCAGTCAGGACCCTGTGCGGCTCCCCTCGCCTTTCCACGATCAGATGCTCACGAATCTCATTAAAATCTTTCTCAGGCATCCCAAACTTCCCAGCACCGATCGTGCCTCTCAAAACCAACACCGTCACGAACATGCACAACAATGTAACCTTGGCATTTTGCATTGCCCTCTGGATCTGCCAAATCCTGCAACCTCCCAGCACGAGAAAGCCCGGAACTTGCGTTGTGGTCCCCGATGTACATGCCACCGAAGAAAAAACAGACAGGGTTACCACTTCCAGGGGCGGGGGATCGACGAAACAGAGGAGGTGGCGATTTCGACTACTATCTCGCTGCTTCAAGACAGGCAGACTCGAATCGCTTCACAACAGGGAAACTGAATTGCTCCTCCAACAAGCCTGGTTATCGTCATTGTGATGGCGTCCTCGCGCGCGCACACCGCTTCCTGCAAGGCGTTCCACCCCTGCTCGTTCTGGAGGCTCCAATCGGCCCCGACAGCCATCAGCATCTCCACGGCTGTACAATCCCCAAGCCGAACGGCTACATGGAGGGCCGTCTCCCGCCCCGGGACGTCCCGCCGATCTATGCAACCAGACACGATGTCCGCCCGTTGCTCTGCCAATATCGATTCCTCCTCCATGGTCACTTCTCCAGCCTTGGGCAATCTCGGCAGTGTTGAGAGGATCCGCCGAAGCGTCGGATAATCCCGCACCGCTACTGCACATTGCACTGGCTGTGTGCGTACTTCATTATCTCCTCTGCGTGCAATTCTTGTCGTGTTCTTAACACGATTTCAATCAGCCGATCAAGCACTTGAACAGACCAAAAAAAAAATTGATGGACAGACAACATATAATAAACTCTTTATTTTCCCTCAGCCTAGGAGGGGCCAAGCCCAGGAGGGGCTAGGCCCTCACAGGCTCTGATACCAAGATAAAATTACAGACACTCAATAATATATTCTATTAATTGTTGAATGAGAAAATTACACACATATTTATACAATCAATAGTCTCAAGATAGGAATTCTATCTTGGACGTACACTAGTGTGGTTGAGAGATTCTCTCGACCACACACTAAACTAGGAGAAACTAAATTCCTATTATATAGGAACAAACTCCTCAAATGGGGAATTACAACCATAGACAAGTAGGAATTAATTATTTCCAACTGGTGGAGTATTGAAGTTGAAGATGAAGGTGGATTTATAACAACAGATATAAAACGAGATGAAAATTTGGTGAATCCCACTGTGCCCAGCCACAAGTGGATGGTGAGAGAAGAATTAGCAGAAGAATAAGAGAAGGAGCACATAGATGCTCGTGAACCCCACTGTGCCCAACCACAAGTGAATGAAAATTTGGTGAATCAACAACAGAGCTTGCTGATGACAATATGCTGAATCCAACAACAGATCTTGCTAATGGCAATTTCATGAATCCTCCAACAAATCTTGTTGATGACATGAAGTTTTCATTAGAGTAGTCTATGCTATGGTGAATCCAACAATTAATAATGTTGATGTAAACTTTGATAAATATTTGTTTACTGAAGTTGACTGGTTGCAGATGATGCAATAGAAACATCATAATGATATTTGGTGAGAAAACCCACTTGAGTCAGTGGAAGACAACATGTCTGCAACAACACAGGTTAGTAAAGAAATTGAAGAGACAGAGACAAAAGAACAGACAAAGAAGAAGACCAAAAAGAGAAGCAGAGACAATGGATGAAGCAAAGCTAAAAGTGCAATAGGAGAAATCTCTCATTGCAGAGCAGAAGGTTTAGAACCAATGTGGTTCTGCAAATATTTTTAATTCTAACATTGATTTTCAGTGTGTAGATACACAAAATGATCATGAAAAAGAATTAAATTTACTTGAAGCATGGCTTGCAACACCATATATCTAAATGAGGTCTACATAGAAGCTGCAGAAATGAATGTTGAAGACAACGTCGATGATGAGCAAATCAATGAAATTTTCAGGTATTGGAGTTTTGAACAAATATTCTTTTTATTATAATCTTATGTTGTAACAAATTGATGATGAAAAGAACACTACAAAAGATATTATGTGGCAGCAGCCACATATAAGTAATTTTTTGAAGAAGTCCACGACATGCTTAAGCAACCTGGAGCGAGCAATGGAAGACCTGCACGAACAAGTGAAGAAGCTGAAATTTGAAGTCTACAACAAAAAGAAATGGTTGAAACAACTTAGAGTGAAGCTGAAATTTGAAGTCTACAACAAAAAGAAATGGTTGAAACAACTTAGAGGCTAGGATCACGAAGAAGAGAAGAAGAAAAGTAAATCTAGTTGAAGTCAATTTTTTAAATTGTAAGCCTAGTTGAGATAGACTAAAAACATCTTAATTGAATTTTTATGTGGTTGTAATTAAGAGAGGAGTGTTGGAGAATCTAATTTCAACCACCTCCTTGGTGTCAAAACCGTCCATCAAAGTGTCCTAGTTCAATTTCACTTAATCCACTTTAATAGATCAATCATTTATTACTCATATTTACAATGTAATCTTATTTAACTCATTGTAACACTAAAAAGAGCAATTTTATGCTCTATGTTTTTTTTTCTCTCCATTTTATTGTCATGTTTAACATCTTGACTAGTTAATATCATGCGATGTCTTACTTAATATTTTAAAACCATAAAAAATACATAAAAATAAAAAAAATTATAAATATTTTCACTTCATCGAAATAAAATAAAATAAAAATAAATTACCCTTGCATACCAAACAGATCCATCTAGGGGAATGCCAATTTTAAAACTAAATACCCTGACTTATGGTTGGAATGGCCTGTATGGCTGGAATGGGGCGAGGAAAGCAATAGCACCCTGTTTCTCCAAGAACCCACTAAATTGAACGAGTTCTTTATTGCACGGAAGAAAAAGTAGCGGCTCCTCCTCTGGCTACTCTACCACCCTGTATTGTTGATGGAGAGCAAGGGCTATGCTCCCCATGGATTTCACAGCTTTGGCCCGCCCACAAATTCTATAGAGGGAGTGTATTATTCGAAGGACCAAGCGTATGTCGCTACCAATGGGAAGATCATTTCAGGGTGCGAGTCTGATGGTGATGACACGGAACTTCCTAAGATTGCTATCACCAAAGGGTTGGCACCCACAATTCCAGAGAGGGAGTATATTATACAGAGAACCAAGAATACATCTCTGCCATTCGTATGGTGATTTCAATATACGAATCTCACAGTGGGAAGCCATAACTACGTAACATTGCTTCCGCCAAAGGGTTATCTTTGAAGAGAATAAAAGAGAGAGTGAAGAAAATAAGGATATTCGGGTTTTAGATTATCTGGAGGAGAAGACGCTAGGTTCCGCGTCAAAAAGAGTCGGTTATTTTCCCAGAAATTGTTTATAATGACTGATTGCTTGATGGGTTGAAGGGTTTTCCTCCTCTTCTTTGACGGCGGCAGCCACAATTCTAACACTTTTATTTTATTTCCCGGTTAATATTACGTTTGTTATGCAACAAAGTATATCTGATTGTTTCAATTTTGGTGATTTCATAATTTTGTTTAAGAGTCGAATGGACATTTTATTTTCAATATATTGTTTTTATTTTCAATGTATTGTTTCTTAAATAAGGAGGTGATTATTTTAAAATTATTATTTTAAAAAATAACTATACATTTTATTATAATTTAATTGTTATTTTTTTATTAATATAAATAAAATATTAAAGAAAAATATCATTAAGAAAATATTTTTAATTAAAACATACCCATTCAAATAGCTTAGTAATAATCTGGAAAAATACAAAATGTCACTCCCATATGATGGAGCCTTTTCTTTTCCTTTTGCCATGTCTTATTATTGCTCTCCAATTTTTCTTAAGAGTGTTGTTTATTAAATTTAAGAAATTAATTTTTGTTTTTAATTTTTTTTGGAGTATTTTATATTTAATTAATATTAATATATATAGATATTATATGTTATTCTAGATTTATCTTAAGCTTTAATTTATGAAGTGTGGAGATAGATCAAATTTATTGCAGGATAATTTTTTTTTCAAGTTTTACTCTCTAAAAAGAAGTTTGTATTTCTAGAAATTTGATCCCTCTTGGGGCTTGATAGATCTACTGTTATGGGTTATGATGGATCCGATGGATCTAGGTTGGTTGACTTCTATTATTGAGTGATTTTGAAATTTTTTAAATTTAATGATAAAAAAGTTTTGTAATTTTTTTATTGTGTGTGACAAATATTTATTTTTCATTAATTTTAAAATTTAATATTTTTGAAATGGAATATTATATTATGTTAACATAAAGATTTTTATAAAAAATATTTTTAAACCAATTTAGATGATCTTGACATCAGATTTATAACTATTGTAAAAGATTCAAATATCTTTTTTTGAGTGCAAAATTTAAAGAAAAAATATACACCTCAAAAAATTTACTCACTCTAATCCATAATTAAAATAGATCTAAACTAATTAATTATTAATAATTATAATAGCTAATGATTATAAATAAAAAAAATTATTATTTTATTTATTTAATTTATATATTTTAATTAATACTTATAGCTATTAATTTTATTTGTTTGTTTGTTTATTTATTTTAAATTTTATTTTATTTTATTTTTATTTTTATTTTGATGTAATTTTAAAAAATCAAGATATTTATATAGCATAACATAAAATAATGAGCGAGGCAACATCTAAAGTTGTTGTTTATCCATCGAAAAAAAAGTTTAGTGATTCAACCATTATCATTGAACAAATAATTGTGAATTCATCAAAGCTAAGGAAGCAACGTATCGAGAGCATACTTCGTGACTCTCTGAAGGATGTCCATAATTGCTTCACAATTTGAGTGCTTAGAGTTTATTCATGTGTATCATCATTTAAATTTGATCTGACAGATCGCAAAAATGTGGTAACTCCCTCGGGCAGGGAAGAGTTGAAAGAAATTATGGTTTAATAAACTATGACCCCATTCCTCAAACATGCTCAGTTTTCTATGTTTTTTTTGAATGAAATCCAATTGAGGGTTGATACCAGAATGATAACTCTCCTCCGGTTCTACTCTCTTATCACCCTTCACAATTTGTTATTGGCATGCTTCTTAAAACCAAAGATTGTCGAACGCCAATAGAAATTTAAATCTCGGCCATGTTTTCTCAAATTCTCTTCCTAGTTGTGTCTTTCTCGCAACAAGTTGTTGAGATTTTATGTGTCATACAAAGTAGGAAAAAATCTCTAATGTGTGACAACAATAGGAATTTGTTGCTAGATTAGCTCCAGGTTGTTGGGAGAGAGTTAATGCATTCTATATTTGATGTAAGAGGATTTATGAGGCAGTTAGATTCTCTTAGCTATAAATCAGATGTCCATACAGATTGTTTTGTGAGAGAGTTTGTGAGGAACTTGATTAATTTTGTAATCTCCTGTTTGATTAATAAAGATTGCCGATGCCTACGTTTGGTGGACGTAGCCCAGATTGGTTGGGTGAACCACGTTAATGTGCTGTCTCCAGTGCATGATATTTTAATAGCTGTGTATATTATTTTTGTCTGCTGCTCTAACAAATGGTATCAGAGCGAGTTGGAGGAGCGGCGCAGTTGGAGGAGCGGCACAAAATTGTTGGTGCGTTGAATGGTGCGCAGAAATGCTGATGCATAAACCTACCTAGTGCGTTGCTGATGCACTGCTGCGTGGAGGTATTTTTTTAACCTGCGTGGAGGTATTACATCAGAGCGTTGCGCGTGGAAGATTTTGGCGTGTGGAAGATTCTGTAAATCATGGCGTATGACAACAGAGTTTCTCTCAGAAGCGAATTTCAACGTAACGTTGCGTGGTGCAGTTCGTTTGTTACCGGCCTCTGCCATACTATATATTGACTCTGTGTTTCAATAGGATTCACGGATCTAGATTCAATTGAAGAAATCAAAGATTTTTTTTTTTGAAATTCTCAGCGGATATCGAGACAACGAGTAGCTCAAAGTAAACCCTGCGTACTCTAGCGTAGAAGACCACAGTTGATATTATGCACATGGAATATAGCACTGTTCACCACTAAATATAGCGTTGTTCGCCACTGAAGGGAGCGCTGTTCGATCGATATATTATCATTCGTCAGGTTTGCATTTTACTGTGATCAACAATGGTGTGGTTTCCTGGGTTACCCATGGTATGATACTTTCTTCTGTGATGTATTATTTTTGTTAAGAAACCTGAATGAAATGGAGTACGTATAAGTGGAGTTTTTTAGAAAATATTTTATTCTGTCTTTTGTTTTGGCACTGGCGGGGAATTTGCACAGCGAAAAAAAAAATAAAAAAAATTTGAAAGCAAAGGCATATAAGGCATAGACAGTTTTTTTATTTTTATATATTGCTGGTATTTAAAAGTTGGATTTGGAGATTATTGTTTTTTGGTTGATACAAAATGACGAAAAATCAGAGTGCCCGGTTTGAAATTGAGAAGTTTAATGGCAAAAATAATTTCGAGATCTGGAAGGTGAAGATGTACGATTTGCTTGTCCAACATGGTGTGGCAAAGGCGTTGTTCGGAAAATCCAAACAGCCTTACAACATCACAGATAATGAGTGGGCCGAGATGGATGAAAGAGAAATAAGTGCTATTCGACTGTGTTTGGTTGATGATGTCTTGTTTATATCGTGTCGGAGACAACAACTGCTGGTTTGTGGACGAAACTGGAGAAACTGTACATGACCAAATCCTTAACCAATAGGATTCCCCTGAAGCGACAGTTGTATAGTTTGCGAATGAAGGAAGGTACATCGATTGCTAATCATTTAAATGCTTTTAATACTCTTCTGGTGCAATTACAAAGTATAGAAGTAAAAATTCAATCTGAGGATAAAGCTATTACTTTATTGTGCTCATTGCCTGAGTCATGGGATCATTTTGTTACTTCTATAAGTCTTAGTTCATCAGAAACTATTGAGTTTGACGATGTAGTTGTATCCTTATTATCGGAAGAAACAAGGAGAAGGTCACATTCAGAAACCTCTACATCAGAAGCTATGATGGTTAGAGGTCGTTCGAAAGAAAGACGCTCTAGTAGGCCGAGCGACTCACGTTCAAAGTCGGAAGGGAAGGAGAGTAAGGTAAAATGTTGGTTTTGTGGCAAATCAGGGCATTTAAAGAAGGACTGCTGGAAGCGACAGTAGCAAACTTCTAAAGCAGATTCTTCGACAGAGAAGAAGGAGGCAAATATGACAGATACAAGTTCGGTATCTGGTTCAGGTATGAGTGATGAAGTATTATCAGTTAATGTGTCAAATCATGATCAACATTGGTTGTTAGATTCTGGTGCATCAAATCACATGTGTATCCATAAAGAATGGTTTAAGACATATAAATCAATTAATGATGGAGTTGTGTACATGGGTAATGATGTAACATGTAATTGGGAGTATACAACTGCAAATGTTTGATGGGACAACTAAAATGTTAACTGATGTGAGGCATGTACCATATTTAAGGAAAAATTTGATTTCATTAGGAGCACTTGATTCAAATGGATATAAAACTGTAATTCAAAGTGGAGTAATGAAAATTTACAAAGGTATTTTACTAGTTATGAAAGCTAATAAGGTAGGAAATCTATTTCAGTTAGAAGGAAGTACAGGGTCGAAGGAAGTACAGGGTCAGATTATGTGTCTACGGTGTCTGAACATGACAGTAGTTCCATTCACTTATGGCATCAAAGGTTGGGGCATATGAGTGAAAGAGGGTTGAAAATTTTGGCTGATCGCAAGTTACTTCCAAATCTAAAGTCTGGAAAGTTAGATTTCTGTAAGCATTGTCTGTTTGGAAAACAAAGTAAACAAAAGTTTAAAACAGGCAAACATACTAGTAAAGGAATACTTGATTATATCCATTTAGATGTTTGGGGTCTAGCCCCTACAACCTCATATGGTGGTTCGTCATATTTTGTATCGTTTATTAATGACTTTTCTAGGAAAGTGTGGGTCTACATGTTGAAAAGGAATTCTGATGTTTTTTCAGTTTTCAAGTAGTTTAGAGCATTGGTATAAAACAACATTGGTAGAACAATAAAATGTTTAAGAACTGACAATGGTGGTGAGTTTACTTCCAAGGAGTTTGACAACTATTGCAAGGATGCAGGGATCGAGAGACATAAGACCACGGTTTATACTCCTTAGCAAAATGGAGTTGCTGAACACATGAATAGGACTCTTCTAGAGAGAGCAAGGAGTATGCTGAGTAACGTCGGGTTGCAAAAGGAGTTGTGGACGGAAGCGGTGGCAACAGCTTGTTATGTGATAAATTGATCTCCATCGACGGCGATAGGCTGCAAGATTGCTCAAGAGGTATGGAAAGGACACCCTTGTGACTATTCTAAACTCAGAGTGTTTGGTTGTGATGCATATGCTCTAGTGCCTAAACATCAGCGAACTAAATTAGATCCAAAGTCTAAAAGGTATATCTTTGTTGCGTATGGTGTTGGAACAAAGGGATATAGATTGTGGGATCCTACTCCCCGCAAAATCATCATCAACAGAGATGTAAAGTTTAATGAATCCTCTCTTGTGCAATTAGATGTAGATAGTAGATTGAAACAGGATGATGTATCTGACTTTTAGCACATTCAGTTTGATAGCATTTCTAATGATAGTCATGATGACCATAGTTCAGATACTAGTCATGAACATGTTTCAGAATCAGAACATAAACAGGGTTCAGGTATAGATCATGAACAGGTCTCTGATACTGATCATCAAGAAGTTCCTACATATGGTAGTCAACTAATCGAGGAAGTGCCAGAAACATCCTTAAGGAGGTCGACAAGAATCAAACGACCACCGAGAAGGTATGATGATTATGTTACTTCAGTTGCATTTACTGCTAATGACAATGAACCTCTGTGCTATCAGGAAGAAATAGAAGGTTCGAAAAGTGACAAGTGGAAAGCAGCGATGAAGGATGAAATGATGGCCTTAGGTAATAATGGCACATGGGATCTCGTTGAGCTTCCGAAAGACAGGAAAACTGTGGAGTGTAAATGGGTTTTCAAGTTGAAATGGGGTGTGAATGATACGGAAGATAGGTACAAAGCGAGGCTGGTTGCAAAAGGGTTTTCTCAGAAAGCCGGCATTGACTTTCATGAGATTTTTTTTACCAGTGGTTAAAATTGTTTCAATTAGAATTTTGTTAGCATTAGTGGCTTTGCTTGATTTACAGTTGCAACAATTAGATGTTAAGACTGCATTTCTACATGGAGACTTAGATGAGGAAATTTATATGGAACAACTGGAAGGGTTTGTTCAGCATCGCAATGCAAAATTTGTCTGCAGGCTCAAGAAGTCATTATATGGCCTGAAGCAGTCGCCTCGGCAGTGGTATAAGAAGTTTGATTCTTTCATGTTGAGTCAGAAATATGTTAGAAGTGAATATGATCATTGTGTTTATTTTAAACAGTTGAATAATGGCATATTCATTATCTTGGTATTGTATGTTGACGATATGCTTTTAGAAAGCAAAAGCATAGAAGAAATCAACAGGTTGAAGGCTCAGATGGCAAGGACATTTGATATGAAAGATCTAGGAGCAGCAAGACAGATTTTGGGCATGGAGATTTTCAGAGACAGGAGCAATGGTAAGCTATGGCTATCATAACAAAATTATATTGAGAAAATACTTTTGAGGTTTGGTATGGATAATGTGAAGCCTATTTCAGTCCCTTTAGCTTCCCATTTTAAGCTTTCTTCGAGTTTATGTCCTAATACAGATGAAGAAAAGGATTATATGTCTCGAATTCCATATGCCAATGTAGTAGGGTGTTTAATGTATGCGATGGTTTGTACTCGACCAGATATTTCACATGCAATTGGGGTTGTCAACAGGTATATGGCAAGTCCGGGTAAAGAACATTGGTCAGTAGTGAAATGGGTGCTTCGGTATTTGAGAGGCACAAGTAGTTATTGTATCACTTACAATAAGAGTAGTGAATTTGTTTGCGGATATGTTGATTCCGATTTTGCAGGTGATTTGAATAAGAGAAGGTCAACTTCAGGGTATGTCTTTACTCTTGCAAGTGGAGCTATCAGTTGGATGTCAAAGCTACAGAACATTGTTGCTTTCTCCACTACTAAGCAGAATACATTGTTGCTTCTCATGCTTGCAAAGAAGTGATTTGGTTGAAAGGTTTGTTTGGTGAATTTGGTAGGTTGCAGGACAACATCAAGTTATTTTGTGATAGTCCAAGTGCAATACATTTGGCTAAGAATCCGGCCTATCATAGTAAATCAAAGCATATACCCATCAAGTACCATTTTGTAAGATAGGTTATCACTGAAAGGGGAGTCTCTCTTGAAAAGGTGCATACAAAGGAGAATTGTGCAGACATGTTCACGAAACTAGTTTTCTTAGATAAGCTACGTTGGTGTTTAGCTTCTCTTGGCTTGCAGAAAACATAAAATAATAAAGAAACAGGGCATCGGGCTAATTTTTGTCAAGGTGGAGATTGTTGAAATTTTCTGTTTTATATAAAATAGGAAAAAATCTCAATAGGTGACAACAATAGGATTTTGTTGCTAGATTATCTCCAGGTTGTCGGGAGGGAGTTAATGCATCCTAAATTTGATGTGAGAGGATTTATGAGGCAGTTAGATTCTCCTAGCTATAAAACAGGTATCCATACGGATTGTTTTTTGGTGTGTGAGAGTTTGTGAGGAAATTGATTATTTTGTAATCTCCTATTTGATAATAAAGAATTGTCGATGCCTATGTTTGGTGGACGTAGCCCAGATTGGTTGGGTGAACCACGTTAAACTACTGTGTCATTTGTGATGTGTTTATTTGCTGTGTATATTGTTTTTTCTTGCTGCGCATTGTTAAATTAACAATTTTTTCAAAAATTAAAAATATACATATATATTTTACTAAACAAAATAATAAAGTTTATTATATTTTTTTAAAATTTGTTTTGTTAATAAAACTATATGTTTATACTTTCATAAATTAAAAATATACATATATATTCATTAAATAAAACAATGAATTTTTTTAATTTTTTTTTTTATGTTTTTGCAGGTTTGTTTTAAGGTCAAAACTTGAACCGGGATGCAAATTTTCCTACTGAAGCCACAATGAAAGCTAGGACTCAAGATAGCCATAAATTGTTTTTCTTTTCTCTCTCAAATTGTAAATTTATAAGAAGGATTAATGATTTTCAATTTCAAGCAGCAAAGTCTTCAAAGAGAACATGCTAAAAACAAGACTTTGACTGAGGTTTTAGGCTGGTTTTTTTTTATTGATCTAAGCTGGGTGACTAGGATAGGATCCATATCGGGACAATTCTGGAGATGCCCATGTGGTCAGTTTCTTCATTGGATGCCTGTAACCTGCTAAACCCTGAAATCAGCTGCAGAATTCTCAACTAGCTGCGGAATCAGGCCACATTCCGTAGCTAAGTTGAAAAACCTTATTAAAATAGGATACAATGTTTTGAGGACCACTATAAACCATAACCAGTCAATTTTGGGCAATTTGAACCTATCAAAGCAGTTGCGTTTCAATTTTTTTTTTTATTGAATCAATTTAAATGTTGAAGTTTATTGTCTCCTCTTTTTTATTTTTATTTTTATGTTTAGCATAACAATTCTTTTTCTGATCCTCCAAATCGCACAAAGTGCAGGAGGAGAGCATACTCAAGAATTTTTTTTATTTTTTTTATTTTTTTTACATAACAATCCTCTTTCTGATACTCCAGATCACACAAAGTGTAGGAGGAGAACATACAAAAGAATTATTAATTTTTTTTTTAGATGTAAGAAATAAGGTCTCCTAATTACACTTCCCCGACAACGGCACCAAAAATGTCTAGTTAATTTAACTTCTTAAATTTCTCTACATAAATTATCAATTCGGGTATCGTAAACTGATGAAGTGTGGTGCACCATATGTGCTTAGTTAACATTTTTCTTACTTCGTCGTTTTATAATTCATGTTATTTTTGGTGTTTTGTTCTTGTTGGTTTCCTAAAGTATCTAATGCAAATAGAAATCCTATTCTAAGGTCTTAAGAATACTTTTAAAGATCAAGTATGGATGTAGATTTCAAGACAAAGCCTATGTCCCTAATGGTAACTTCCAAAACTTAGCACTTCAAAAGATCTTAAAACATATTATTCATGGAATTAGTACTTAAACAAAAGTGTAAGTATGCAGCTACTTTAATCAAGCAAAATATGAAATACTAATCATGAAATCACTATCCCTGCTGCTGTCTAAATACAAGAGAAATGAATTAAGCTACTGCATTCAAAGAAATCCAAAAATTGAAAGTAAAGTAAAGCTAAAATCAAATTACATCAACTCATATTCTGTCCCCTCGCCATTAGTCTCGCTATGGCTTTCGGAGGTAATCATAAACAACTTGAGCAATCTGATATCTATTTGCAGAAAAGTAAACTTAAAATCAAATTACATCAACTCATATTCTGACCCCTCGCCATTAGTCTCGCTATGGATTTCGGAGGTAATCATAAACAACTTGAGCAATCTAATATCTACTTGCAGAAAAATGAAACTAATATCAAATTACACTCATATTTCAATCCCTCGCCATTAGTCTCGCTATGGCTTTCGGAGGTAACCGTCAATGATATGAGCAATTTAATATCTAATTGCAGCAAAATAAAACTAAAATCAAATCACACATTCATAATTCGATCCCTCACCATTAGTCCCGCTATGGCTTTCGGAGGTAACCGTCAATGATATGAGGAAGTTGATTTCTAAACTAACTAACAAAGCAAGTAAAGAAGACTGAAATCAAAACATAACTGAAATTGAAAAGCTAAAAAAAAAAGTCAGCTGAGAGGTAAATTTCATGTCACTATTTGATGCAAAAACATGTAAAGAAAAACTAATATACAATCAACTGATTGAACACACTTACATGAATTAAAATTGCATGAATGAAAAATTTAATCTATCAAACTTGAAAGCAATCAAATGACATAATAAAATCAAAGCAAAATTACAAAATGAAATTTACTCTACCTTACATTCTAATATGCTCCATGACATCTACTTCACATCTCCTTCCATGTTGGGAACATCAAAGCTTTATTCAAATTCTTCAAAATCACAAAGTACAACAAAGATCTCTAAAGCTTTCAAAAGCCATCAAGGAAGAACTATAAACTCCAAGCTAAAAAACTAAAAGCCAAGCTAAGCTAAGACTTAAGAACTAACAAATGAAGGAGAGAGATCTCCTATTTATACAAAAAAGATGAGAAGTCATCTCATTAATGAGAGTCCATGAATCTCTCCCTCTACCTCTAGAGTCCTAATCAAAATAGGAACTGATAAGACACATGTCTTCTTAGAGTTACAATACAATTAGGAGATGTGACACATATCCTCATGATCCCATGATTCTTTCCACTCAAATTCGAATTTGGCCTTAGAATGCCACATAAGGGTCTTCTAGAAGCCTCCTTTCAACCTACACATGTCAACAATCTCAACCCATTTGTTAGGTATAAGCTTATGCACATTATTTCCTAATTTTTAACCACAAATTCACTTAAAAGGCCTAGAATTAATAAAGATTGGAAAAACATAAATGTGGCCCAATGATAATGAAAGTGGGATGAATGTGGTGACATAGTAGTGAAATGGAGGTGATATAATGGACATAATAGTGAAAGTGTAATGGAAATGAATGACATTTTCAAGACTCAACATACCCCCCAACTGAAGCTATTGCATGCCCTAATGCAATATATATTACATTAACTCTTTTGATCCTTGAGCTTTGGCTTAACTTTGCATGATATCATCTGATAACTTTATATTTTTGCAAAGTGTTTTACTTGAGTTGCAACATGGTTGGTTCTTGTGTTACAACCATTTTTTTTTTTTTTGCCTCC
>APFE031759062.1:2697-25555 GCA_000404065.3 Pinus taeda | reverse complement strand
AATTTCGCTATCAGAAAGGATTCTCTCCAGTTTGAGATGAACCTTATTCCTATCTTCCCCAGTACTAATCAACATAGTTTCGAAACCAGTGTCATCAACTGCATCAAGGTGCCATTGACTAAGGAGAGCCCGTCTATATGCAGCCATTGCTTCATGCTGGAGACCTGCTTGCTTCCACAGTTCTGGTAGAAGTTCAACAGCCTTGCCAACTGCCTCCTGCAGTTTGTTGTCTCCCAACAACTCAGGCATGCCCTGAGGAAAAGCTGTTTCAATTGTGTCTAGAACACTTTTGCATTCTTGAGCAGTTTCTTTGGAGTGCATTTGCCAGCTCCAAAGCTCTTCCTTTGTGTTTGAACCAAAGCAAGAAGAAGCCTGTACGTTTCAATGGCATTCATTGGCGATGACTGTACAATCTGCAGTTTTGCTTTTGTTCTCAATAACACTCCTTGTTCCCATTTTCCTGTTTCATCTAAAGCAGCATCAAGGGCAGTTTCTACTTTGGAATAACGTTTCTGACTGCCTGAGAAAGTGCCTAATTTGCCATAGTAGCAAATTTCAAATATGGAACATTGCTGTAAGCAAAGCATGACATATTTGGCCTGTACATATGTCGATCACGAAAGGTGAATACCTGCTATGAGCAGGAAGCTAACAGTGGCTCCACTTGGGGATGGCTTTTCCTTGCGAAAAGTCAAGAACAGCAGGTCAGTATGCCTTGGTCTTTGATGCTGCTCTCTGCAAAATTCCCCTTGCTGGCTGCCTTATTAATCCTACCTACCTACCCTAACCAGCACTTACTTCGCTGTCAGGTGAAGTCAAATAACCAGTGCAGCCACTTAAGCAATTGAAGAAAGAGATGAACAGGCTCACTGATGGTTGATGAACTTGGAAGCACTATTCTGTCATGTGCCCCTATGATCAATATTGTGGTATAGAAAGGCCACTGCTGATGTATTTGTTCCTTACGGAGAAAACATGCTAAGGAACTTGAGTTTAGAAGCAGTTCCATGTAGTCTGATATAGGATCAATAAAAACATCATGTGGGATAGCTTCTTCTGGGCCCTTTTGGTCGGATGAAAGATTTGCCTCTTTGGTAATAAGCCCTGCAACTAAATCTTCAGTCTTTGCCTTGAAAACATAAACATAATTATCCTCAATCTGTAAGTCAGAAGGTAGTACTATTTCCTCATGACTTGGGGAAGCAAGATTTTGAAGAAATGCTTTAGGATCACGAAAATGATATGACTGGATTTGAGATTGCAAGAATTCAATTTCTTTTTCATATCTTTCAACAATTAAATCAAGGAAAAGGTTATGCGAGCCACCTGCTGTTTTTGACAACATCAATTTGAAAAATTCTTCATCAAGCTCAAATTTTGATAAACTCTCCCTGAAGATATCTAGAGCTTCATCAAATGAAACATCTTCCACGAACCCGGTCATCCTGTTTTACTGATAATGCTTTGGAACATGGACTACTTGGTTGTCGAATTGGTTCGTTCCTCAGTGGAGTCTTGAATGAAAATGAAGTGGAGTCGCCAAGTGGATGTCGTTACTTTGGAGTGCCTGATCTCTGTCCACCATCGAAGATCAGAGCTAAACATGAACACTCTTTCAGCTCCCCAGTGGAGTCGCCATTATGTTAACACCCAGGTTGTCCTCTTTGACTCCCAAGAGGATACGGCCGGGGTAACCACTAACCAGGCTTTGGACTGCCGGTCCTAGCCTACCAGCAGTCAGAGAGGGCTCTCTCTGTATGGTTTTTATGATCTTAGGCTAGCTATTGAGTACAAAGGGTTTTGTTTTTTGGTGAGGAGAGAATGGTCTTAAGCAGGGAGGCATGCGAAGCGCGAAAGGTTTAGAACATTGGGCATGGAGTCAAGGATGTGGACTGAAGAATGTGTTTTCTTTGGCAAAGCGGAATACAGAGCAGGATAGCTACACATGGACCAATATTGAAGCTTGAAATGAGATGAGATGGAGGTCAGGGAATGAAAGACAGCTAAGTAATTTTCATTCGTGCTGACAGAGGGAACGGGAATGAATATCCTATAGGAGCAATTACTTGAATTCCTACAACAATAATTCATACACGGAGGAAACTAGTGCAAATATGAGCCTAAGAGGAATTCATATTACGGGCTAGTTTAGAAGACAAACATAGAGAAACAACGAGAATTGAGCACAGAGTGTTGTTAAACAAATTCTGAGCTAGTCTTCTTTCTGTTGTCTAGATCATGACACAAAGGTGATATAAGCATATTAAAACTGAAAACAGAGCCAAGAAAGAGAAGAGGAAACTTATTGGTCCATGAGGAAACACGAGAATTTTGTAGTCTCAGTCTTCAGCCATCAACACACATGTAGACAGTTCAAACACGGTTATTCCAGCAAGCTCTGTTCATTGAGTTTCTTCCAGCGTATACAGCAAGCCTCAACTGAGTTCAATGATCAAAAACATCTCCCACCCTTTAACAGTACATAGGGAGGTTTTAAATAGGCAAAATATCTATTACAAGTAGATCTCAGATTGATCTGATAGAGACACAATTTCTACCCTAAACTGTACCGAAATAAATGCGATAATTATCTAAGCGGTCTTGGAGGCAGCAGTACAAAAGGAGTTTAAGTATGGTCACTTCTTGTGATGCGCTGGCTATTTTGTCATACATCTGTAATAACTGCCCAGGAATCCTTTAGGCGGTTCCATAAATGATTTTGTCCTTTTGGATTGAGGCGGTGGCTTGCTGTCCTTCTGTTCTCCGCTTTATTCCATGCCTCTGGTATTGGATATCTTCCGCTTGCACATTTAAAGATAACCATAACTTTACGCTGGCTCACGAGGACGTGCTGCCCAGAGAGAACTGAGCGCTTGAAGGTGGCTAAAATAATCCCCCATAGCAAGAAGACCCCTTGCAGCTTGACGAGTTGTAAAACTGCGAGACATCTGCTGCAGCGTCTGCTGGCGTAGATTGTCTGCCTGTCGTATAGACAAATTTTAACAGTTCTGATGGACGAAAGCCTCCCATCCACATAAAACAACGCTCAGCAGGTGCTTTCCACATGCCAGAAACAGGATAAAAAAAAAAAACATCAGCTTTTGCAGCAACACTCTTCATACGAAAAACGCATCATAATGAGCCATGCCACCCTCAACAAGAATACAGAGTTCAATATCTGTTACATGGTCTGTCAAAGCAGCCCTCAGATCGGAAATTTGTCGGTTTTGTTCTTCAACCCCATGTGCATACTCCAGATCAAATGCAGCTGCCCCTGTATTAGCGGCTCCATTTGCAAATCAAATATGGTCCCCAGAACTTCCTCCAATTGGCCCCGCAGAGTTTAAAATAGGCAAGACTCTAACTCGTTTCTTGCAGAGGTGGAGAGCAATAGCCTTGCCAATTTTTGACGTTGAGCCAGTGAGGAATACTTCATCTACATCGCGTGGAAGTTCATGTAAAAGCGCAGCTCTCGTTAAAGTATTTCCATGGGCCACCCGAACGTGAAGATTAGGATGCTTGTTCGCAAATAGTTGTCGCCCTCCATTCAAGACCTCATTCTGATCATAACTTAACTAGACCTCCGAGAGAAATTACTTTCACTCTCATTATATCTGCTTCAAGAATGGCCTCCTCAATAAGTTCGTTGATTTTATCCTTTCCGAATGGCAGGAAAAACTGAAAACCAAGTCGCGGTAGAGCCTATATTTCCTGGTTAAACTCTCCAATAGTGTACCTCGAGATTATATGTGTGTTTGTCCACTGCCATCCAAAGAAATCAAGCAAGATGAGAGGCATAATAGGCCACACATACCATTGAGAAGAACATGGCTGTGCGGCAAAAGATCGCACAAAATATGGAATATGAACAAGGCCTGTGAAGTCTACACCATGACACAAGAACACAAGATCTGGAGCTCTCCTCTTCTGGCCTTGGCAACGCATGTTAAAATGGAGATTAAAGGCCTCTTGGTTTAATGTCCCTCCCAAATAATCGTATAGAGGTATAAATAGGCAATAATTTGAATTCAGTTTGGTGTGATGCACATGATGATACGAGGGCGTCACTAGAAGATACTTGAGCGGTGGAAACGTACGAAAAAACCACAGGGGAACTACCTCAGCATTTGAGTGAATCATAAACTTCATGAAACCAAACCCCAGGAAGTATACAAAGAACATGCCAACAGATCCCTCGCCCATCAAAACCACCCCAAATATGGGAATCCCCATCAATGAAACCATCACTAACTGCTCCAAGAAAGAGGTGGTACCAGCTGTTGAAGGTTCAGGCCTGGTGGATGTATGGTGAAGAGAATGGTAATTTTCAAATAAGGAACCTCTGTGAAAAGATCTGTGTTCTGGTGTTACTGAACTCTCCACATCCTCGCATTCCTCCATTGTTCCTTCTGCCTTGAAGACTGTAGTACAGTTTCAAGGTCCTTGATTCTCAACAAGTAGTCATCTGGCATTTTTGCATGTTTCAAATCATCATTTGAATGCTTTAACAATTCCTCAATCTTCAACGGTTTTGTTTCTGTTGCATTTAAGCGCGCGGTTAGCGGTCAACGCTCGGAGAAAACCATCCCGCGGCAAATCTAAACCGGCAGGAAAATATCGCACCACCTTTCGGGCTGAGGTGGTTTCCGTGCAACGAGCTCCGATGCAGTCTGGAGCGGACAACTGTCCAGCAGTGATGCTGGCCTGACATCAGCAAGTCATATCCATCGGAAGGTAACTTCCGGTCTTCTTACCCTATCCGATATCCATCCGATCATGTTGCCTCTCTCTACGCCGTTTGATTTTCTGGAAAGCACTCCGCCGTTTAAACCTTGTCTGTGGCCGATGAAGTATGTCAATCCTTGGCATTCCACGACCACGACCACGAGGATTTCCACGACCACCATCACGGCCTCGTCCTCCAGAGAATCAACCGCCTCCATCTCCAAAGCCTCTGCCACCTCTTCTCCCACCGCCATCACGCCCACCACTTCTTGGCGCTGTTGCTTCTACAGCATACAACTCATCACTGCTCAACTCAAGTGCTTTTGACAGTGTGGCATTATTCTGGAAATCGATGTATGCAAACCCCTTGAAGGCCCCTGACTCATAGTCCTTTGGAATTCGAATATTCTCAATCTTTCCACATTTTCCGAAGTGCTCTGTCAAGCTATTCCGAATATCATTCTCCATGGAGATATTCGAGAAGCACTTGAAGTGTGACATATGTTCGCCACAACACATGGACATGTATGATTTAACCAACTAAGCTTTAGTGTGTTCTCTGTCTTCCACTTCCTAGAGTGTTGTCTCCAGTGACCATAATACTTTTAATTTTCATCGATTTCAAAATGGACACCACATCTTGTGCCTCTGGCTTAACTGGATCTGATATTGCAATTATTCCAACTAATTCTCCATTGATAGACACCAAAAACCCTGTTCGAGCCATCCCCTCAACCTCCTTCAAAATGTCAAGAGCATCTTCGGAAATAGTAATTCCAGAATCTAACATCAGCTTGACATTGCCTACAAGGACATTCTTGTTGTGCACTCTAGCTTTAACACCGTGGTCAGTTATAGACACAAAATCCTGTGCCTCAGGCAGCCTGCTTGCCTCTGAACTTTCTCCTCTAAAACTTTTGGCATACTCAACCACAGCCTTGGCCAAAGGATGCTCACTGTTTGCCTCTGCTGCAGCAACAATTTCATAGAAGTCATGCAGGACCATGTTTTTCATAAGCTTAGTGTTAATAACAATAGGTTTTGCAATAGTGAGTGTCCCTGTCTTATCAAATATAATGCAGTCCACTTTATGTGCACTTTCAAGTGCCTTTCCCCCTTTGATGAGAACACCTTGTGTGGCACCTACTCCAGTACCCACCATGACTGCAGTGGGTGTTGCAAGGCCCAAAGCACAGGGGCAAGCTATAACCATGACAGATATGCCAAACTGAAGAGCAAGCTCAAACTCATCCATGGAAGAAGGGATCCAAGACTTTGGGTACGAACCAATCTTGCCCGCTACAAACCATGCTAGCCAGGTAGTAAAGGCGATCACAATAACCAATGGGACAAAGAATTTTGAAATTTTGTCTGCAAACTTCTGCACTGGTGCTTTAGCCATCTGCGCTGCTTCAACAAGCCGGACTATTAGTGAAAGGGCACTTTCTGAGCCAACATGTGTAGCTCTTATATGCAGTACTCCATTTTCATTCACCGTTCCACCAATAACTTCTTCACCTATTCGCTTTGCAACAGGCCTGGCTTCACCTGTTATCATACTTTCATTGACATGACTTTGCCCCCAGACAACCAAACCATCTGCAGAGACTTTCTCACCTGGTAAAATCTTGATGATATCATTGCGTTGGATCAGCTCACTGCTGATTGTACGTTCAGATACCACATTCCCATGGCTATCAAGAGTCAATAAAGTAGCAGTATCTGGTGCCAAATCCATTAGCTTGGCAATAGCTTCTGAAGTTTTCCCTTTGGCTAGAACTTCCAAATATTTTCCTAGAAGAATAAAGGAGATAAGCATAGCACTAGTCTCAAAAAAATCAGTACCCTCGAAACTTTTATCAGTTGCAGCCCTCAACAGTGTGTAGACCGAATAGAAATAAGCTACATTTGTCCCCAAGGAAATTAAAACATCCATGTTGGCTGAGCCACGACGCAATGCTTTATATGCACCAGTATAAAAGCGCCATCCAATGATAAATTGTACAGGAGTTGATAGGATCCACCTTAGAAGTTCTCCAAGCGTTAGCATATTCACCAATCTTAATTCTAAACCTCTTTTAATTCGTGGAGTATACATAAAAACCATGGCTAGGAGAAAAACTGGTACAGTGAAAGCCAAACTCCATAGAAAAGACTTGTAGTATTGCTTAATCTCTTCACTTCTGTCCGGTCCTCCTAGTCCTCCAGGCTGAAATAAAGTTGCCGTACAGCGTCCAGGATATGTCTCCCCAATCACATCGATGAATGTTCTGGGTCCAGTCAAATCTGGATTGTATGACACGGTTATTTTCTCTAGTTGTACATCCACTTCTGTATCTTCTACTCCTGGCAATGCTTGGAGTGACTGCTGAATTACTCTAATTTCGCTATCAGAAAGGATTCTCTCCAGTTTGAGATGAACCTTATTCCTATCTTCCCCAGTACTAATCAACATAGCTTCGAAACCAGTGTCATCAACTGCATCAAGGTGCCATTGACTAAGGAGAGCCCGTCTATATGCAGCCATTGCTTCATGCTGGAGACCTGCTTGCTTCCACAGTTCTGGTAGAAGTTCAACAGCCTTGCCAACTGTCTCCTGCAGTTTGTTGTCTCCCAACAACTCAGGCATGCCCTGAGGAAAAGCTGTTTCAATTGTGTCTAGAACAGTTTTGCATTCTTGAGCAGTTTCTTTGGAGTGCATTTGCCAGCTCCAAAGCTCTTCCTTTGTGTTTGAACCAAAGCAAGAAGAAGCCTGTACGTTTCAATGGCATTCATTGGCGATGACTGTACAATCTGCAGTTTTGCTTTTGTTCTCAATAACACTCCTTGTTCCCATTTTCCTGTTTCATCTAAAGCAGCATCAAGGACAGTTTCTGCTTTGGAATTACGTTTCTGACTGCCTGAGAAAGTGCCTAATTTGCCATAGTAGCAAATTTCAAATATGGAACATTGCTGTAAGCAAAGCATGACATATTTGGCCTGTACATATGTCGATCACGAAAGGTGAATACCTGCTATGAGCAGGAAGCTAACAGTGGCTCCACTTGGGGATGGCTTTTCCTTGCGAAAAGTCAAGAACAGCAGGTCAGTATGCCTTGGTCTTTGATGCTGCTCTCTGCAAAATTCCCCTTGCTGGCTGCCTTATTAATCCTACCTACCTACCCTAACCAGCACTTACTTCGCTGTCAGGTGAAGTCAAATAACCAGTGCAGCCACTTAAGCAATTGAAGAAAGAGATGAACAGGCTCACTGATGGTTGATGAACTTGGAAGCACTATTCTGTCATGTGCCCCTATGATCAATATTGTGGTATAGAAAGGCCACTGCTGATGTATTTGTTCCTTACGGAGAAAACATGCTAAGGAACTTGAGTTTAGAAGCAGTTCCATGTAGTCTGATATAGGATCAATAAAAACATCATGTGGGATAGCTTCTTCTGGGCCCTTTTGGTCGGATGAAAGATTTGCCTCTTTGGTAATAAGCCCTGCAACTAAATCTTCAGTCTTTGCCTTGAAAACATAAACATAATTATCCTCAATCTGTAAGTCAGAAGGTAGTACTATTTCCTCATGACTTGGGGAAGGAAGATTTTGAAGAAATGCTTTAGGATCACGAAAATGATATGACTGGATTTGAGATTGCAAGAATTCAATTTCTTTTTCATATCTTTCAACAATTAAATCAAGGAAAAGGTTATGCGAGCCACCTGCTGTTTTTGACAACATCAATTTGAAAAATTCTTCATCAAGCTCAAATTTTGATAAACTCTCCCTGAAGATATCTAGAGCTTCATCAAATGAAACATCTTCCACGAACCCGGTCATCCTGTTTTACTGATAATGCTTTGGAACATGGACTACTTGGTTGTCGAATTGGTTCGTTCCTCAGTGGAGTCTTGAATGAAAATGAAGTGGAGTCGCCAGGTGGATGTCGTTACTTTGGAGTGCCTGATCTCTGTCCACCATCGAAGATCAGAACTAAACATGAACACTCTTTCAGTTCCCCAGTGGAGTCGCCATTTATGTTAACACCCAGGTTGTCCTCTTTGACTCCCAAGAGGATACGGCCGGGGTAACCACTAACCAGGCTTTGGACTGCCGGTCCTAGCCTACCAGCAGTCAGAGAGGGCTCTCTCTATATGGTTTTTATGATCTTAGGCTAGCTATTGAGTACAAAGGGTTTTGTTTTTTGGTGAGGAGAGAATGGTCTTAAGCAGGGAGGCATGCGAAGCGCGAAAGGTTTAGAACATTGGGCATGGAGTCAAGGATGTGGACTGAAGAATGTGTTTTCTTTGGCAAAGCGGAATACAGAGCAGGATAGCTACACATGGACCAATATTGAAGCTTGAAATGAGATGAGATGGAGGTCAGGGAATGAAAGACAGCTAAGTAATTTTCATTCGTGCTGACAGAGGGAACGGGAATGAATATCCTATAGGAGCAATTACTTGAATTCCTACAACAATATTCATACACGGAGGAAACTAGTGCAAATATGAGCCTAAGAGGAATTCATATTATAGGCTAGTTTAGAAGACAAACATAGAGAAACAACGAGAATTGAGCACAGAGTGTTGTTAAACAAATTCTGAGCTAGTCTTCTTTCTGTTGTCTAGATCATGACACAAAGGTGATATAAGCATATTAAAACTGAAAACAGAGCCAAGAAAGAGAAGAGGAAACTTATTGGTCCATGAGGAAACACGAGAATTCTGTAGTCTCAGTCTTTAGCCATCAACACACATGTAGACAGTTCAAACACGGTTATTCCAGCAAGCTCTGTTCATTGAGTTTCTTCCAGCGTATACAGCAAGCCTCAACTGAGTTCAATGATCAAAAACATCTCCCACCCTTTAACAGTACATAGGGAGGTTTTAAATAGGCAAAATATCTATTACAAGTAGATCTCAGATTGATCTGATAGAGACACAATTTCTACCCTAAACTGTACCGAAATAAATGCGATAATTATCTAAGCGGTCTTGGAGGCAGCAGTACAAAAGGAGTTTAAGTATGGTCACTTCTTGTGATGCGCTGGCTATTTTGTCATACATCTGTAATAACTGCCCAGGAATCCTTTAGGCGGTTCCATAAATGATTTTGTCCTTTTGGATTGAGGCGGTGGCTTGCTGTCCTTCTGTTCTCCGCTTTATTCCATGCCTCTGGTATTGGATATCTTCCGCTTGCACATTTAAAGATAACCATAACTTTACGCTGGCTCACGAGGACGTGCTGCCCAGAGAGAACTGAGCGCTTGAAGGTGGCTAAAATAATCCCCCATAGCAAGAAGACCCCTTGCAGCTTGACGAGTTGTAAAACTGCGAGACATCTGCTGCAGCGTCTGCTGGCGTAGATTGTCTGCCTGTCGTATAGACAAATTTTAACAGTTCTGATGGACGAAAGCCTCCCATCCACATAAAACAACGCTCAGCAGGTGCTTTCCACATGCCAGAAACAGGATAAAAAAAACATCAGCTTTTGCAGCAACACTCTTCATACGAAAAACGCATCATAATGAGCCATGCCACCCTCAACAAGAATACAGAGTTCAATATCTGTTACATGGTCTGTCAAAGCAGCCCTCAGATCGGAAATTTGTCGGTTTTGTTCTTCAACCCCATGTGCATACTCCAGATCAAATGCAGCTGCCCCTGTATTAGCGGCTCCATTTGCAAATCAAATATGGTCCCCAGAACTTCCTCCAATTGGCCCCGCAGAGTTTAAAATAGGCAAGACTCTAACTCGTTTCTTGCAGAGGTGGAGAGCAATAGCCTTGCCAATTTTTGACGTTGAGCCAGTGAGGAATACTTCATCTACATCGCGTGGAAGTTCATGTAAAAGCGCAGCTCTCGTTAAAGTATTTCCATGGGCCACCCGAACGTGAAGATTAGGATGCTTGTTCGCAAATAGTTGTCGCCCTCCATTCAAGACCTCATTCTGATCATAACTTAACTAGACCTCCGAGAGAAATTACTTTCACTCTCATTATATCTGCTTCAAGAATGGCCTCCTCAATAAGTTCGTTGATTTTATCCTTTCCGAATGGCAGGAAAAACTGAAAACCAAGTCGCGGTAGAGCCTATATTTCCTGGTTAAACTCTCCAATAGTGTACCTCGAGATTATATGTGTGTTTGTCCACTGCCATCCAAAGAAATCAAGCAAGATGAGAGGCATAATAGGCCACACATACCATTGAGAAGAACATGGCTGTGCGGCAAAAGATCGCACAAAATATGGAATATGAACAAGGCCTGTGAAGTCTACACCATGACACAAGAACACAAGATCTGGAGCTCTCCTCTTCTGGCCTTGGCAACGCATGTTAAAATGGAGATTAAAGGCCTCTTGGTTTAATGTCCCTCCCAAATAATCGTATAGAGGTATAAATAGGCAATAATTTGAATTCAGTTTGGTGTGATGCACATGATGATACGAGGGCGTCACTAGAAGATACTTGAGCGGTGGAAACGTACGAAAAAACCACAGGGGAACTACCTCAGCATTTGAGTGAATCATAAACTTCATGAAACCAAACCCCAGGAAGTATACAAAGAACATGCCAACAGATCCCTCGCCCATCAAAACCACCCCAAATATGGGAATCCCCATCAATGAAACCATCACTAACTGCTCCAAGAAAGAGGTGGTACCAGCTGTTGAAGGTTCAGGCCTGGTGGATGTATGGTGAAGAGAATGGTAATTTTCAAATAAGGAACCTCTGTGAAAAGATCTGTGTTCTGGTGTTACTGAACTCTCCACATCCTCGCATTCCTCCATTGTTCCTTCTGCCTTGAAGACTGTAGTACAGTTTCAAGGTCCTTGATTCTCAACAAGTAGTCATCTGGCATTTTTGCATGTTTCAAATCATCATTTGAATGCTTTAACAATTCCTCAATCTTCAACGGTTTTGTTTCTGTTGCATTTAAGCGCGCGGTTAGCGGTCAACGCTCGGAGAAAACCATCCCGCGGCAAATCTAAACCGGCAGGAAAATATCGCACCACCTTTCGGGCTGAGGTGGTTTCCGTGCAACGAGCTCCGATGCAGTCTGGAGCGGACAACTGTCCAGCAGTGATGCTGGCCTGACATCAGCAAGTCATATCCATCGGAAGGTAACTTCCGGTCTTCTTACCCTATCCGATATCCATCCGATCATGTTGCCTCTCTCTACGCCGTTTGATTTTCTGGAAAGCACTCCGCCGTTTAAACCTTGTCTGTGGCCGATGAAGTATGTCAATCCTTGGCATTCCACGACCACGACCACGAGGATTTCCACGACCACCATCACGGCCTCGTCCTCCAGAGAATCAACCGCCTCCATCTCCAAAGCCTCTGCCACCTCTTCTCCCACCGCCATCACGCCCACCACTTCTTGGCGCTGTTGCTTCTACAGCATACAACTCATCACTGCTCAACTCAAGTGCTTTTGACAGTGTGGCATTATTCTGGAAATCGATGTATGCAAACCCCTTGAAGGCCCCTGACTCATAGTCCTTTGGAATTCGAATATTCTCAATCTTTCCACATTTTCCGAAGTGCTCTGTCAAGCTATTCCGAATATCATTCTCCATGGAGATATTCGAGAAGCACTTGAAGTGTGACATATGTTCGCCACAACACATGGACATGTATGATTTAACCAACTAAGCTTTAGTGTGTTCTCTGTCTTCCACTTCCTAGAGTGTTGTCTCCAGTGACCATAATACTTTTAATTTTCATCGATTTCAAAATGGACACCACATCTTGTGCCTCTGGCTTAACTGGATCTGATATTGCAATTATTCCAACTAATTCTCCATTGATAGACACCAAAAACCCTGTTCGAGCCATCCCCTCAACCTCCTTCAAAATGTCAAGAGCATCTTCGGAAATAGTAATTCCAGAATCTAACATCAGCTTGACATTGCCTACAAGGACATTCTTGTTGTGCACTCTAGCTTTAACACCGTGGTCAGTTATAGACACAAAATCCTGTGCCTCAGGCAGCCTGCTTGCCTCTGAACTTTCTCCTCTAAAACTTTTGGCATACTCAACCACAGCCTTGGCCAAAGGATGCTCACTGTTTGCCTCTGCTGCAGCAACAATTTCATAGAAGTCATGCAGGACCATGTTTTTCATAAGCTTAGTGTTAATAACAATAGGTTTTGCAATAGTGAGTGTCCCTGTCTTATCAAATATAATGCAGTCCACTTTATGTGCACTTTCAAGTGCCTTTCCCCCTTTGATGAGAACACCTTGTGTGGCACCTACTCCAGTACCCACCATGACTGCAGTGGGTGTTGCAAGGCCCAAAGCACAGGGGCAAGCTATAACCATGACAGATATGCCAAACTGAAGAGCAAGCTCAAACTCATCCATGGAAGAAGGGATCCAAGACTTTGGGTACGAACCAATCTTGCCCGCTACAAACCATGCTAGCCAGGTAGTAAAGGCGATCACAATAACCAATGGGACAAAGAATTTTGAAATTTTGTCTGCAAACTTCTGCACTGGTGCTTTAGCCATCTGCGCTGCTTCAACAAGCCGGACTATTAGTGAAAGGGCACTTTCTGAGCCAACATGTGTAGCTCTTATATGCAGTACTCCATTTTCATTCACCGTTCCACCAATAACTTCTTCACCTATTCGCTTTGCAACAGGCCTGGCTTCACCTGTTATCATACTTTCATTGACATGACTTTGCCCCCAGACAACCAAACCATCTGCAGAGACTTTCTCACCTGGTAAAATTTTGATGATATCATTGCGTTGGATCAGCTCACTGCTGATTGTACGTTC
This sequence comes from Pinus taeda, assembly GCA_000404065.3. Classification (NCBI taxonomy): domain Eukaryota; kingdom Viridiplantae; phylum Streptophyta; class Pinopsida; order Pinales; family Pinaceae; genus Pinus; species Pinus taeda. The sequence goes on along the minus strand of APFE031759062.1, from coordinate 12,054 downwards.
AGATACCACATTCCCATGGCTATCAAGAGTCAATAAAGTAGCAGTATCTGGTGCCAAATCCATTAGCTTGGCAATAGCTTCTGAAGTTTTCCCTTTGGCTAGAACTTCCAAATATTTTCCTAGAAGAATAAAGGAGATAAGCATAGCACTAGTCTCAAAAAAATCAGTACCCTCGAAACTGTTATCAGTTGCAGCCCTCAACAGTGTGTAGACCGAATAGAAATAAGCTACATTTGTCCCCAAGGAAATTAAAACATCCATGTTGGCTGAGCCACGACGCAATGCTTTATATGCACCAGTATAAAAGCGCCATCCAATGATAAATTGTACAGGAGTTGATAGGATCCACCTTAGAAGTTCTCCAAGCGTTAGCATATTCACCAATCTTAATTCTAAACCTCTTTTAATTCGTGGAGTATACATAAAAACCATGGCTAGGAGAAAAACTGGTACAGTGAAAGCCAAACTCCATAGAAAAGACTTGTAGTATTGCTTAATCTCTTCACTTCTGTCCGGTCCTCCTAGTCCTCCAGGCTGAAATAAAGTTGCCGTACAGCGTCCAGGATATGTCTCCCCAATCACATCGATGAATGTTCTGGGTCCAGTCAAATCTGGATTCTATGACACGGTTATTTTCTCTAGTTGTACATCCACTTCTGTATCTTCTACTCCTGGCAATGCTTGGAGTGACTGCTGAATTACTCTAATTTCGCTATCAGAAAGGATTCTCTCCAGTTTGAGATGAACCTTATTCCTATCTTCCCCAGTACTAATCAACATAGCTTCGAAACCAGTGTCATCAACTGCATCAAGGTGCCATTGACTAAGGAGAGCCCGTCTATATGCAGCCATTGCTTCATGCTGGAGACCTGCTTGCTTCCACAGTTCTGGTAGAAGTTCAACAGCCTTGCCAACTGTCTCCTGCAGTTTGTTGTCTCCCAACAACTCAGGCATGCCCTGAGGAAAAGCTGTTTCAATTGTGTCTAGAACACTTTTGCATTCTTGAGCAGTTTCTTTGGAGTGCATTTGCCAGCTCCAAAGCTCTTCCTTTGTGTTTGAACCAAAGCAAGAAGAAGCCTGTACGTTTCAATGGCATTCATTGGCGATGACTGTACAATCTGCAGTTTTGCTTTTGTTCTCAATAACACTCCTTGTTCCCATTTTCCTGTTTCATCTAAAGCAGCATCAAGGGCAGTTTCTGCTTTGGAATAACGTTTCTGACTGCCTGAGAAAGTGCCTAATTTGCCATAGTAGCAAATTTCAAATATGGAACATTGCTGTAAGCAAAGCATGACATATTTGGCCTGTACATATGTCGATCACGAAAGGTGAATACCTGCTATGAGCAGGAAGCTAACAGATCCTACAAAAATGAAGCTTGGGACACAATTGAGAATTTCTCCCAGGGTTTTAAGATCACTGTTATTCCCAGAGATGAAAGCATGGATGTTGATTCACCAACTGTCTCAACAAGCTCCTTCAAAATCCCTGAGCAACTATCATTATAATATCAAATCCAAGTCAATTATCGACCATCAATTCCTAATAACCTTAAACATTGGCCGATTTTTGAAGATGATAAACAATTAAAATATTTTCTTCAAGTCATTGATGAATTTTCAAATATGCAAATTGAAGAAGATCAACAAGTTATCCAAGAATTAGATCAACAGAGTCTAGAAAATCATTCAGTCCTAAAATTCTTGACCATGATATCATACAATTATCTAATAATTTTATCCCTAAAGGATTAGTACCACTGGAAAAGCTATTTGATAATAATGATGTTTCTAAAAACCCTTTGTTTCACTCACCAGAAGAGGAAATCAAAGAATGTAATATTGGAATTTTGGATGATGTGAGAAATATTAAACTTTCCTCAACTTTACCTTCGGATGTTAAAGTCAAATACCTGAATCTTCTTAAGAGCTATAAAGATGTTTTTTCCTGGTCTTATAATGAATTGAAAACTTATGAAAAATCTTTGATTGAGCATAAGATTCCTTTAAAACCAGAAGAAAGACCCTTTCAGCAAAAGTTAAGAAGAATTAATCCCATACTATTGCCAACCATTGAAAAGGAACTTAAAAAGCTACTTGATGCTCATATCATAGTGCCTTTAAGGTATTCTAATTGGGTAGCCAACCTAGTTCCTATTAGGAAGAAGAATGGTGAGATTAGGCTATGTGTAGATTTCCGAAACCTGAAAAAATCGTCCTTATAAGATAAGTACCCATTGCCTAAAATGGACCATCTACTTCAAAACTTTTCAGGTTCCAATAGGATCTATATGCTAGATGTATTTTCTGGTTATGATTAGATCATGGTAAGTGAAGCTGACCAAGACAAAACTACTTTCACCACACCATGGGGTACATTTATGTATGCCAGAATGCCATTCGGGTTAGCTAATGCTGGAGCCACTTTCCAGAGAGCCATGGACCTTGCTTTTGTAGGTAAAACATCTAAATTTATTGTCATTTATTTAGATGATTTAACTGTTTTATCTGATTCTGATGAAAGTCATTTAAAACACTTGAGCAAGGTTTTTGACAGGTGCAGGAAATTTGGCATATCAATCAATCCGAATAAATCTTTGTTTATTGTAAAGGAAGGGAAATTACTAGGGCATATTATCTCCAAGGAGGGAGTTATAATTGACCCAAAGAGAGTTTCAGTTGTTAATACCCTATCTCTGCCAAGGAATAAGAAAGAGATTCAAACCTTCCTTAGAAAGATCAATTTTATTAGAAGGTTTATCCCAAATTATGCTGAGATAGTTAAAGATATAACATATATGCTTAAGAAAAATAACGAAGTAAAATGGACAGTCCCTGCTAGGTATGATTTTGACCAAATCAAAAAGGATATATATAAAGCCCCTACATTAGCTAGCCCTCACTATTCTTCACCCTTCAACATATTTTATTTTGCATCTGAAACAACCTTAGCTGTTGTACTTTTACAGAAGAATAAAAATGGTGATGACCAACCCATAGTCTTCTTTTCAAAAGTAATTAGAGATATTGAACTCAGGTATGATATTATTGAAAACTAAGCTTATGCCTTAATTCAAGACCTCAAATACTTTAGAACCTATGCCATGTATTCACACATCGCAACTTATGTCCCTAATCGTGCTGTTAAAACTGTCTTGACTCAACCTAATACTAATGGGAGAAGAGGAAGATGGATTGCTAAAATCCTTGAATTTGACCTTGAAATAAAAACCACAAAGATAGTAAAAGGCCAAGGCCTGGCCAAAATTGTTAGCTGAATTGAACTCCAAAGTATTGGGGATAAATATGGTTTTTGAATTCTCATCAGGAGAGAATCCATAAGAACCTTCCTTAGTGTCATCAAGGGAAAATCCACAAGAAACTTCCTTAACAACAGAGGAGAATCCACAAGAACCTCCTCCTCTTAGAGAAGGGGAGAATCCATAAGAACCTTTTCCTTCAGATCAAGCCATTCATGTTCATGTAGATCAAAATATCTACTTTTTTATTGGTATTCTGATATTTTGCAGTTTCTTGGAAATTTTCAATGTCGAGCTGAGCTAAATTTCAAATAGTGCAAAGCCCTCAAGCTTAAAGCAGTAAAATACTGCACTATTAATACTAATATGTACTGGGAAGACCCTCTTAATATCCTTCTTCCGTGCTTAATTAAAAATTAAACAGAAGGTATTATAGACCAGTTCCATGCAGGGTTTTGTGGTGGACACTATGCCTGGAGAGCAATAGCCTACAAAATTCTAAAAGCAGGTTTCTAGTGGACCACACTTTTCAAAGAAGTTGGGGCAAGAGTAAGAAGTTGCAAAGAATGCCAATTGTTTTCAGGAAAACAAAAATTGTCGGCACTTCCCTTGGTTCCAGTATCAGTTGATGCTCCTTTTCTTCAATGGGGATTAGACTTTATAGGGGAAATTCATCCACAGTCAAGCAGTCAACATAGATGGATTCTAACTACCACATACTATTTTACCAAGTGGGTAGTAGCCATACCATTGAAGAGTGCCGTTGATATTGTTGTAATTAAATTTCTTGAAGAAAACATCTTGTCAAGATTTGGATCTCCTCAACAAATTGTTACAGATAATGTAGCAACTTTCAGCAGTGTTAAAATGATTTAAATTCTATCAAAAGTATTCAATCCTTTTACATCATTCTACACCATACTATCCACATGGTAATGGGTTAGTACAGTCTTCCAACAAGAGCTTAGTTAAGGTCATTAAGAAGAATCTTGAAGACCATAAAAAGAGTTGGGGCAGCCATCTTATTCATGCCATTTGGGAAAACAGAGTTTCTCCTAAAAGATCAACAGGCAAGTATTCTTTCCAATTAGTTTATGGCAAGGAAGTATTTTTCCCTACTCATTTATCTTTTCCTGTTATGAGGTTCCTCCAAGAATATTATGAAGAAAAAGATGATTTCTCAAGAAAATTTAATCAAATTATTGAGTTGACTAAAGACAAGGATGAAATTCAGTACAAGCTAAGGAAAAACCAGAACAAGATGAAAGAGTTGTTAAGGCTAGAGAAAGAAATTTCAAGAAAGGTGACCTAGTGCTAAGGTGGAATACAAGGAGAGAAGACAAAGGCAAGCATGCAAAATTTGACAACCTCTGGTTTGGTCCATTCAACATTGCAGAAGTCAAAGGGAACAATACATTTATTCTACAAAATCTGGAAGGAGAGTATTCCTCATTGCCAGTCAATGGAAGATACCTGGAACACTACATTCAATATTGATTCTTCATTAATTCATCATTTGTAAATATTCGGAGAGTTTATTTATTTTTGAAAACTGCAAGTGAGTATCTGTTTTAGCAAAGACTCCATAACCCAAGGAGAAGGCACTTGGATCTACATGTTCTCTGCATCCCACAGGGGGAAGCAGCCCCCAGCTAGAGTCGATGTTGTAACATTATCTAGTTTTGATAAGTTAGCATATTAGTCAAATAATTTTGAAAATGTTAAGATAGGATATGGACGCAAAAGAATGAAAAGTTAAAATTTTAGGAAAATTTAATGTTTTATAGACATCCATATCAATAAAATGTTAGGTGTTAGCTTCCCTAAATAAGGAAGGCAAAGGAAAATAAAATGTTAGGGAAGCAAAAGAAAAGGAAAGCTTCATTTTATGTTTTTGAAAATGCATAGGCTGCTAGTCTAAATGCGCCATAATCAAACATCCAGTGTGTTTCCATGTGCAGAAGAAATTGAAAGAAGAGTGAAGGTTACTCTAAGGTTTATATGCTTATTTTGGATATTAACATTGTCTAAGTTTAAAAAAAAAACCATAATCTAAGTATTAATCCCATAATGCCCCTCCGCCAATCCATTCCCTTCATATCATTTCCCTAAGTTCATACCCCCCTTATATTTCATATTTCCTGACATCACATCCATCATGTCACATCATGTTAATTCTATGCCATATCACTCTTCATCTCCGTCTATCGCCTCTCATCCAACAACCCTCATGCCATTTCGGGCCCCCTTCACCATCTGAGCTTTACTGCTGGGGGAGGGGGGGTCCAAAATGGGTGGTATACCAAACCACACCCACCCCTACGTGGTAGCTCCACAACGTTTCGGACCCCCCATGAGAAAAACCACAAACTGGTCATCCCCCCCCGAAAAGATGAATTCCTCATTCCCAATACCACTTACCTAACTGTTGCGCATCCACCATTCCTATGCTACCACCTCATCTGCCTGTTAACCCCATCAAATCATATCCAATCCCTCCATAATTAATCTGTTAAGCATTTAATTTTCTTAGCAGTTAACTCAATGGACCCGCACCACCAACTGAAAACCAAAACTCCTATATAAACCTTCTTCTCGTCTATTTACATGTTATAGAATTCTTGTTTTATCACTGCCATTACTTTGATTACAAATTGCTCGTTGGATCCCAACACTGTCAACTGCCAATGACACTACCTTCCTGATCATTATCAAATTATTCCTTTTGTTCCTGGCCCCAGAACTTTCTATATGTCAGTAAATTGTCTCCTTTCCCAATCAACTTTTCACTATCAACCTTAGCCATCATGCCTCCGAAGGACAAAGGACCAGAGGAAATTGTTAATCCTCTAATCTATCCTCCTATAGATCTTCATAATATCCCTATGGATGATAAAGACTACAAGATCCACGAAACACTATGTGAGCTTGATCTCTTTGAGATGTACTGTTGGCTCAAAGATAAATACATTGATAAATCGGATGATATCTAGCAATGGGAGTCAATCCTACCTCATTACAACTTTCCCTGTACCCACAACACTCATGATTTCATTAAAAAATGCCATGCCTCATAATTGCCAAGCCAAAGGGCCATAGGATATCCCAATGGACAAGCCCTATTCACCATAACCCCTCAGGCTATTGATCAAATGATGCAAGCCCCCACAGTCAACAATGCTACACCATTTTCTTATGAAGCTCTGGTTGAAATATACAAGAAATTAGACATTGCTAATAGAGCCCAAACTCTTGAATTATTCTTAACATAAGATGCTACATTACCAAAGAAATATCCTCCTTATCTGTCATCCATATTCATTGAGAGAGCCAATTAGATAATCACTGTCATTTCTTACCTCCTTGACTACTACTCTGACCAATTGGTAGATGAGGCCATTATAGGATTTTTGTCCATATTTTCTAATGATGTTAAGCCCTCAATTGTGTTCAGTTTCAGCCATTTCCTTGCAGATTCTATTCATCAATAGTTGGTCAAGTTTCCGATAGAGGAGGTATTCAAATATACCTCTATCTTAGTCTATATGTTCCTATACTTTCAGGGGGACAACATGAACTTGTCATTGCAAAAGATGGATGAGAAAGGAAACCAACAGTCAGTTATTTTATAGACCACTTTGGTTATGAAAGTGTAGAAAGAATGTACTTACAAAAATTTTACTGAGATGTTTTTCCATCCAACCATAAGCCTCCTAAGCAGTAGAACTGAACCAAGGATTAGTGAAGAAAACAAAAAAGTCTTGCAGCTGTCAAAACAGGTACAAACAGGAGATTGGTACTTATATTAGAATTACACAGAGATAAGAATTTTTGGATGTGATTTGTCGCCATATAAGCTGCTAAAATTCCTCCCAATGAGGAATTTTTCCTTAGAATACATCAGGAAGATGATCAACATGGTTGAAGTCCATTTTGTTGCTGCCAATAAAAAGTCTCAGTTTAAGATAAAAATGTAGGTTCGCCCATTCATTTGCAACAACAAAGTAGCAGGTCAAGAGGCTGACAAACTCCTCAAAGAAATGCAGTTTAGTCTTAGATTTACCTGGTCCTATGATCCATTAGGGATAATTTCCAGATAAAGGGTAGAAACCAAGTCTACTCCTTATTTTCACACACCTAGGCCAGACATAGAAAAATATAAGAATCAACCAGAGTGGGTTGAGAACACATTATAGGAGGCAGAAGAACAACAGATGTCCTCATCAACAGTGCAGACTCCTACAAATTTAAGAAAAGGCAACCAAGAGCAGTAGAGAGGAAGAGTCTCCTTTAGGGACTGATATCTTTAGTGGGGGATTTAAAATCATGTACAAAAAGAAGGCTAAGCTTAGCTCCAAACTAATGCTTAGCAAAGATTGAAAGAAACAAACTCTCATCACCACTAATGAGCCTCTTGTATATTCATTAGTGGTTGATCAGTCTACACAGTCTCCTACCACCTCCACAACCTCATAAGAGTAGCAACAGATTATGCACATAGGTACATCTACTTCAAGTGAGCCAGAGAAGAGCATCATGGATATATTCAAGGAAATAAAGGTCGGAAATGAAGCCTTGAAGATAAACACATACAACCAATTTTGGAAACAAACCTTTGGTGCCCAAAGTAGGCTACTATCAGCTTTTGACTCTGAGAAGGGGAAAATGTAGATGACTTTCCTTCAGGCACAAGTTCCTTGGCCCAAAGGAGCCTCAGATTATAAGAATACATCTTTTGAGTTTGATGTCAAGGAAATACATCCCATTGACCAAATGGAGATGCATAAATGGACTGGAGAAATTATCTTCTCTACTTTAACTACCACAGCTATGACCTTGTCCAAGCTACAAGTCACACTAGCAAATGTCCAGTCATAACTAAAGATGGAGAAAGTCTCAGCTCTTGCCAAAGATACCAAGATTAAAACCTTGAAATATTTGGTAATTAAACTTGGATATGATCCTACAAACATCAATGTTGCACAAGAAGTGATAAAAAAGAAGAATTTGGATATAGCAGCACTAAGGAAATAGTTGAAACTCCCAGCTACTGAAGATCCTCTAGCCAAGGTTATTGTAGAAACAGAGACTGGAAAGGCAGACATGATTAAACTCATCATGGAGCAGAATGCTTAGCTGAAACAAATGGAGACAGATATTGAGAAATTAATCAAGGAAAAGGAGAAGGCTTCTAAATAGACTGCTCCTTTAGAAGCACTTCCTATCATAGTCATTCTAGCTGCCATATTAGCTACCACCAGTACAGGAGAGGCTGCAGACCAGTTGGCTAGTACAGTTCAAAATATGTCCCTACAGATTGAAGAGATTAAGAAGCTGAAGATCAAGTAAAACTACTAGAGGATCATTAAAAGAAGGGTGACATTTTTCATGTAGTAGAGCTTTAGAGAGCTTAGAATCAAGTTGAGGAATGGAAGAAGTCAGCCACTGAGTCTTCCATTGGCTACACTCTTGGTAGTGTCAAAGAAACTATCTGGAACACCATCATATAGGAGATTGATTGTTGGAAATAATACTGAGAGGGGGGGGGGGGGGGGGAGGGGTGAATCAGTATTATCAAATCAGATACTTTTTCATTTTCACACTTAGATTCATATACGCAACTTCAGTGAAGGATATACGCATATATACGCGACTGTGTTAAATGCAACAAGCGTATATGTAGCAATCTTATAATTCAGTTAGCTTATCTTCAGTAAATGCATCAGAACATTATTAACCACATTAACAGTAAACAGGTGTAGTAAAATAGTACAAATCATCACACATAAGAAGCACACATGAACACCATGATATAAGGTGGAAACCCAATGTGGGTGAAAACCACCTACTGCAATTCGTCTCTTTCTTCTTTTAATAAGAAACTTCTTTTACAATGTACTGGTGTAGTCCTTTACCAGCACACAGGCTACAACCTGCAGAGGGCTACAACCCTCTCTCATTTTCTAGTTACTTCTGGAAGGGAGCTACAACCCCCTTAGCTCTTGTACTAGCGGATATACTAGTACGTAGGTGCTGACCTACAGAAGGCTGCAACCTTCTTTTCTTCAGGGACCACGTTTCATCAATTTTCAGACTGG
>APFE031759058.1:0-47552 GCA_000404065.3 Pinus taeda | reverse complement strand
ATGAATCAGGTCACAAAATTAAGTACCTCAGATCCGACAGAGGTGGGGAGTTTACCTCAAATGAATTTTTCGATTTCTGTGAAGAACATGGGATAAGAAGAGAATTCTCTACAACTAGAACTCCTCAACAAAATGGAGTTGTGGAAAGAATGAACAGAATAGTCCAAAAAATGGCTCATGCTATGCTTGATGAATTAGGAACTCCCGCAACTTTCTGGGGTGAAGCTACTCATGCTGCGGTTGTTATTCTCAACAAAACAAATGTCCAGGTGAACAGCACTCAAACTCCTCATGAGCTCTGGAATGGTAAAACTCCTTCAGTAAAGCACTTCAAAATCTTTGGGAGAAAATGCTATATTAAGAATACTGATGAGCAGCTTGGCAAACTTGAACCTAGAGCAGATGAAGGCATTCTTCTTGGTTACTCTCCACATAGCAAGCATACAAGTGCTACAATAAAAGACTTGGCAGAATTGTTGAAAGCATTGATGTAGTGGTTGATGAGAAGGGATACATCCCTAGACAAGTACATCATGAAGACATCGAAGAAGATGAAGGCTACCCTCAACAATAGAATGATGAAGAACCTCAAGAAGAACCTCAAGAAGAACCAGAGGAGCAGAAAAGGATAGAAGAAAAGACTCCATCCAGATATGTTCAGAAGAATCATCCAGAATCTCAGATTATGGGGCAGAAAGAAGCAGGTGTACAAACAAGAAGAAAAGTTGCAGAAGCCTCAAGCTATTTGGCATTACTCTCCTCTACTGAACCACAAAATGTGGAAGAAGCATGCAAAGATGAATGTTGGATAAAAGCAATGGATGAAGAACTTGAGCAAATTGAATGGAACAACACTTGGGAACTGGTTCCTAGACCAAAGGATAAGAATGTTATCGGAACAAAATGGGTCTTCAAAAATAAATTGAATGAAAATGGAGAAGTAATTAGAAACAAGGCCAGACTTGTTTGTAAAGGGTATGCGCAACAAGAAGGAATAGACTTTGAAGAAACCTTTGCTCCTGTTGCAAGACTTGAGGCCATCCGAATGTTCCTTGCTCTCTCAAGTTTTCAAAACTTCAAAGTATTTCAAATGGATGTGAAATCAGCCTTTCTGAATGGAGACTTGGAAGAAGAAGTATACATTGAACAGCCAGATGGGTTCATTCTTGGAAATGATCCAAATCTTGTATGCAGATTGAAAAAGGCTCTCTATGGGCTCAAACAAGCTCCAAGGGCTTGGTACTATCGTTTGGATAAATATCTTCATCAACAAGGTTTTTCAAAAGGATCAGCAGATAGCAATCTTTATATAAAAGTTGAAAATGACAAATTGCTAATACTTGTTGTGTATGTAGATGACATTATTTTTGGCAGCAATGAAGAAGAGATGATTCAAAGCTTTGCCTTGGTCATGCAGAAAGAATTTGAAATGTCCTTGCTGGGAGAACTGACATATTTCCTTGGTTTACAAATCCAACAAAAAGAAGGAGGAATATTTTTATCTCAAACAAAGTATCTCAAACAGATATTGAAGAAATACGGCATGGAAGATGCAAAACCAGTGTGTACACCCATGGTCACAGGATGTAGCCTCAGTGCAAATGATGAATCTGCAGCAGTACATTAACCAACCTACAGATCTATGATTGGAAGCCTACTTTATTTGACAGGTACCTGACCGGACATCATGCATGTAGTAGGAATAGTTGGAAGATTTCAGGCAAATCCAAAGGAGACTCATCTTCAGGCAGTGAAGAGAATTTTCAAATATCTTCAAGGGAACAAATTATGGCTTATGGTATCCTAGAGATACAGATCTCACACTTCATGCTTATACAGATGCAGATTGGGCCAGAAGCGTGGATGACAGGAAGAGCACAAGTGGTGGTGCGTTCTTTATGGGTTCCAGACTAGTATCTTGGTTCAGTAAGAAACAGAGTTCGATTGCCTTGTCTACAGCTGAAGCGGAATATGTTGCTGCTAGATCTTGCTGCACTCAACTCCTTTGGATGATGCAGACTTTGCAGGATTTTCAAATCAATTGTACACCACCTATTTCCATCTTATGTAATAACACAAGTGAAATCATCATTTCAAATAATTTAGTCATGCATTCAAAGACCAAGCATATACCGATCAAGTATCATTTTCTTCGGGAACAAGTTCTTGAACAAAAGGTCAAGTTGGAGTATGTTCCTTCTAAGGAACAAGTTGCTGATATTCTCACCAAACCGTTGTCGAGGGAGACCTTTGAATACCTCAGGCGAAAGCTGGGAGTTGTTGATGCATCATCTTGTTGAATATCTTTTGATGGTTGTACGCAAGGTTCATTTGGGGTATATGCGTACATTTGTTGGTTTGCAAATTGGTTGAAGATCGAATGGCATAGGTTCAGGGGGAGCACATAATGCTTTGTTGGCATTATGGAGGACATACAGAAAGGAGACCATGGATGCTGGTCTGAATATTGCTGCAATATGTCTCTATCTCTTTCATGGTCATTTATGGTGTTTGGTGGATTATGGTTCTTCTTTGCAGATCTGGTTCATATTCAGGGGAGCATGTTCTTAGGGGGAGCATAACCCTTTGCCCTTGATGTCAAAGGGGGAGAATGAAGCTGAAGATTTTGAGGTTGCCATCAAGTCCAAAGGGGGAGATTGTTGGCATTATGGATAAAGTGTTGTCCTTGATGGCAACTCTTGCAGGTGATGGAGCACTGTACATCAGGTCAGTAGCAGAGATTGATGAACAGCTTTCAAATATTGGAGAAAATAATGGCTACGCAAGTACTTAGTACAAAAGGCGCGTACACGCAGGTATTCCATACAAAAGTGCGTACTTACCCGCAGGTCACCCGTTCAGAAGGTGCGTACCCCCAGTGCACACTCTTCAAGGCAGTAAAGTGCGCACACGTGGGGTTTCTTATGTTTAACCCTTGGTATTTAGCCGACGGTATTGTATTATTATGGTTTTGGCCCGTGGTATTGGTCCATGATTTGAGGAAGAGCTTGCCTATATAAAGCAAAGGAGATCATTTGGATTGAGCACCTTTTGAAAATTGAATATCTTAAGATCTGAAATATTGGGTTCTCGGTTTAAAAGCTTGATTTATAAAAGAGAAATTGAAAGCGAATCTATGAAGGGTGATCTCTCGAGTGCAAGACCAGATTTGAACATCTGACTGTATTTCGGCCCTAATCAGAGGTACGCAGGTGATTAACGGTGTGAGTGCATGGGTACGTAGAGGCAATGAAGGGGTAGTGCATGGGTACGCAGAGGCGACGAAGGGGCAGTGCGTGGGTACGCAGAGGCGACGAAGGCGCAGTGCGTGGGTACGTAGAGCGACAGAGGTTCAGGTGCGTACGCACAGAAACAGTACGCGGCGCGATAGTGTCTTTGGGTGCGTGGCTTTAGTGAAGTACGCTGCGCGATAGTATATCTGGATGCATACCTTCAGCAACAGGACGCAGCGCGATTGAAGAACAAGTGCGTAGGCACGCGGTGCAACAGAACGCTGTCAACGGGTATACGCAGGGGCACAGAAGGTGAATTGCGTGGGGCCGCAGGCCAGTGAAAGGAAAAACTGCGTATCTATCTTAAGATCTTCTGTTGACTGAATTTTTCTGTTGAAAAGGTGTTCTGGGTTTAGTTCTGTTATTGTTGATCTGGTTACTGCAGCTGACTGTGTAATGTACTTGATGATCGTTTGATCCAGTTTGAAAATTTATGAAAAGTGGTCCTTGAAAAGAAGTAGGGCGTTGTAGCTCCCTTCTAGAAGAGACTGGAAAACAAAAGAGAGTTATAGCTCTTTGCAGGTTGCAGCCTGCGTACTGGTAAAGGACCGCACCAGTACAAGACCATTGTAAAAGGAGTTTCTAATTTGAAAGAAGATAGAGACATATTGCAGCAGGTGGTTTTCACCCACATTGGGTTTCCACCTTATATTGGTGTTCTTTGATGTGACTGTCTATTTTTCTTGTTCATGCTCATTATTTTATGGTACTGATATGAAAAAATAATTCAAAGTGTAAATAAGGAAGATTTGGTAAAAGAACTAGATAATACTGATTCACCCCCCCTCTCAGTATTATTTTCAACAAATACTTGATCAAATTCTACAAAACAAACTTGCGAATCTTAATCGATTTTGAGCAAGATCAAATAGAACAGATATAACATATGAAGAAGAAATCAATCACACATGAACATAGAAGAATACTCTGGGGAAAGCCTCAGCTAAAAACCCTGCTATCTGTATTATCATACAAGTGGAAAGATCTAGATTACATAAAGCTTTAGCTCACAAGCTATCCAGCTCTCAGTACAATCCCTCACTGCTGCTTATAGATAGAATAGACAACACTTGTGCCTTCCTTTAGACGTCCAAGCCTCCAATTTCCTTGCGTAGTTTCTCTTGGGTCCTCTAGCTGCAACCTGTGTGATTCTCACCTCACACACAACACTGACCTCTAAAATAACTTCGCAATCCTAAAGGAGATGATTCCTTCTGCATGGATGAGCTTCCTTTATAGGAAAATTCCTCCAACTGATATTACAATGTCCATGTCTTTAATCTCAACTGGGTCTTTCTATGAATTGACATGCATGAGTTATTTATGAGAGAATATTCAGTTATCTGGAGAACACTAATTGCATGCATGCATGCGTTAACTGACTCAACTCACAATGAGTTCCTCCAACTGTTTGGAACTAATTTAACTGGACTTAACTTAGTTAACTGAGCTAACTAATTACAACTCAATTACAAATCATCCTTATCTCCTTAATTAAAGGATAACTTCCTGTTGATGCCTCGAAAATTGTTGCATTGACATCGGGGAAAACCACCCGGTCCGAACCTTAATGCAGCTCTTTTTCCATTTGGGATGGTGGCTCCAACTAGATATAATGGGACCAGTTTCCCAATGATGAATAAAAAGGGGATGGATGAGTGATTAGTTTTCTAATAAGTGATAATGGATAGATGACTTAATCTAAAGAGCGAAAATAAAAATAACTATTCTATCCCGGAAAATTTCTATTCTTAAGTGCAACGTTTGATGATCTCTGTTCATCAATAAGCATATAGATGACTCTATTCGATAAACATAGAAATTCATTCATATAATAATTGCTTTGTTCAAATAGTTGAACAAAGTAATTAATAAAACATTGTTACACTTGTATTTTATATATTACTGATACATATATGACTAAAATAAAAGCATCCTGTAAATTTCCAATAGTGGAAAGTATAAAGAATGTTTTTGAAACACATGCATATATTCAATAATAGCAAGAGTAATCAAATAACAATTCACATAAAAAGAATGAATTCAAACATAGATAGTAGTACCATATGAGCTGCAAATCATTCCCAACATCAATCACAATTCGAATTCCTTCTTTCAACTCAGAGATACTTTTAAATAAAGGCAGTAGTGCACATCCACATAAAAGCTTCATTGTCAAAAATTGGAATAATTGGCCCAGTCTTTATAAAAAAATATACCTGAAGTACAGTAGTGCAACTTCAGGTTTAAGTCTTATACAAAACTGAGGACCCTTTCTAAATGCATGAAAGGGTCTATAAATACTTAATTAAACTAACTAACTACAAAATTAAAATGCTATTTAATTGGTATAACTTGATCTTGAATACCTCCTTCACAACAATTTGGTAGTCGGCAACATGATTCATCACTCTGGCTATTTTCCCTTTGATCTGAGTTGGCATATCGCTAGCATCGGTTCCACTTCTTGAGGGTGGCTGAGACGAGAATTGAGCTGAGCCGAGTATGTGGTATCGTGTATATCGAGAATGATACACCCAATTGAATCTGTTAGACACTTGAGGGCGGCTCTCTAGCTATATGGTTTTACTAGGAACAACCAATAGGTGTCCCAAGTTAAACTTTGAATATGTGTAATCAACCTCCCATTCTTTTCCAGCTCTTGATAACATGATTTCTCCAATGTTTTAACCGATAGCAATTTACTTGGTGTACATTGAAAGATCATATTAGATAAATAGAGAGTATTGTTAATTAATTCATCAAATTACTTGTGGATAATTTGCATTTAGAAACTGCTCTCTTTGCCTTCATCAATTCGGACTGCCATTCCATGAATAGGATTTCTTTATGTGATTCTAGGATTTTAGGCAAATTTGCTGCCTGTCCCTCACTAGTGTCCCGCCAAGTAAGAAAATCTATTAAGGTCTCATTGGCCTACTCTAAGTATTGTCTAGCATCGATTGATTTATCGATTATTGATGTTGTTATGTCACATAAGGCTTCAACTTGAGCAATTTTATGACACAATAGTCTTATTTGTGTTATTAGTGCCTTATTAATCTGTAGCGCTTCTGTCCTGAAATCGGCAGGCTGCGGAAGACTCTTGAACTTCTCTATTTGAAGTGATAATTGAGAAATTTGCTCATCTTTTGTCTTTACCATTAGTTCATTCATCATCTTCAATTTTTCCAATGCTTCCGATAATTCTTTTTGCCTTTGAATCGCACTTGAATTTACCCTCTGTTTCTCTTCAAGTAGCTGCTTGTTCAGTTGATTATTTAACTGCTACTGAGTTGACAATTGTTGTTCTAATTGTTCAGCTTTCTGTTGTGCCTCCGATAGTTGTGTTTGTAACAAAATGATTGCCTGGTCTTTTTATTTTAGCAAATTACTCACTTTCGATGCCTTGTCCATGCTGGCCGCCGAATAGGCTCCGACATACTGGGACAACTTTGTTAGGTCATTGGAAGGATCAAACTCCTCTTTCAAAACTACGTTGGTTGTCTCCGTTTGCTCAGGGAACAGGGAAGGTTGATCAATCCTTCTCTTTTTCCACTGTCAATTTACTACGGCCCTGTGTTTTGGGCTATAAAAGACATCCAATGGAGTTATATCCTCCACCTGCAAAATGATTTGATCAGAAGGATCTTTCGGAATTATTTCTAAGTCTGTACTAGGGGGTAGGCCACTGGTTCCTTCACTTGGAACCTTTTTTGATGCTGTATCCTGTGTATCTGTCGCTTTGGATGTATCGACATCTTTTGAGCTTTCCAGATTGCTTATGATTGAGTCGAATTGCTACCATTCTTGGAGCAATTTTGGGTCAATCTGGGTATCGACATTCACATCCTTGCTCCTCTTATCCTGCTCCTTTTCTTGTTTCTCCTCATGTATTTTCTCTTGTTCTTTCTTTCGCACTTCCTCCTATTCTTTCCTCTGTACTTCCTCCTACTCTTTCCTCTAGAGTTCCTCCTGCTCTTTTCTTTGGACTTTTTCAAAAATTTCTGATGTAATAGGAGGTTCGTTGGTAAGTCGTTGTTTAGGCTCACTTGATTGTGTCATCGGGGCAGTATCTAGTAAATCTAGAGGCAGAGTTTGCAACCTCTGCTCTCTGAGTTTGTTGAATTCCACTAACCCGTCATCGTGATATCTCATTTTTTCTAGTGTTTGACCCTGAAATAATGACTTCGCCGAAGAAAATAGGTCATCAAACTCATCTTCTTTATGTTCAAAATTAGTGAGTTTTGCCTTTTCCAGTACATTATAGATGATTTTCCTTGGATCAAATCGTCTATTAGGAAGAGTGGCGAGATTTAGTATATTTATCTTTTCTGCTTCTTTCTCTACAAGCTTATAGTCATGCAGAGTGTAAACACCACACCTTAGAGGAAAAGGAGGCCAAACTTGCTTCTTTGAATTCCTCAGAGTCTTGGTCGCTCCTGCGGACGTAAGTTGATATGCTATGTCTCTAGCCAATAGTTTGTCGGGTATGTACAAGGGGAGAACATGAGGCCTGGCATGGCTGCCGAAAACTCTTATATATGTAAATTTATCCTCTTTGAACCAGTTTCCTAGGGTGGTTAAGTCAATTTCTGCTTGTGAGGAAATCTTAGGAGTAGGCTTGTCAAAAATTGCATAGTAAATGGGCAACATAAATCCATTGCAAACTTGATATAAGTGGTCTTTATAATGGGCTTTCCACAACTTCTGGTGATAGATATGAATTGGCATGGGGTCTTGTGGAGTCCATCTCCACCCAAGCACAGGAAATTCGGAGTTAAAACAAAGAGTATCTAAGATGTAGGTACTATAATAAAATGGAGAAATAAACTTATCAGTAACGCGAGTTTTATTTCTGAACTCAAGAATAGCAGTTGCTAACTTATCAGATAATATATTTCCCCAATCCATTATTTCTCTATTGACTGCTGCTTCCATTAAAGGTAGCATCTCTATTGAGAATTTTGAGGAATCATGCAACCCCCAAATCCTACACATCATCGCCCCAACATAACAATAATGAGAACATAATGAATCGACAGAGTATTTACCCGAGGACTCACACTTGTGTTTTGCAGGAATCTGTCTCCATTCCCATATAGGTGTTGATTTAGTTTCATTTTCATCTCTGAACTTCTCCAAAAATTCCTTGTTATACTTCTTCTTTGGTTCAGGGAAATGGTACATTTGTCTCAAATCATTGGGTTGAAACGAACCGAAGACTCTCCAATCAATTGTGCAAAATGTTCTGTTTTGTAATCACGATTTCCTCAACTGCCCACCTTACTACATTTGTGTATGGAAGAATTTGCTCTCGAGCCGCTATCCAGTGTAAGTAAGAATTGGATAAATCCTTTAGGGTAGCCTCAGACTTTCGGTTCGATCCTGCTGAAGCTTGTACTGATACTGCTTTAGGCTCTTCGGCTTCAACTAGATTATAGATTCTCTGCCAACTAGTATTGCTGAGACCAAGACATGTAGTGTCTGAAACCAATCCTTTTTTACATGGTCCCGAATCGGCTGTAGATTGTCCTGTTACTGTGGAAGCTGAAGCTGTTCCAATTTTTTTAGATTTCTTCCCCATTTGGCCTAAATTTGCTACTTCGGAGGAGCTCTGCATAAGAGATAAAATGAACATAATGTAGAGAATAGGTGGTGCAAACCATGTATGAAAGAGTTATATCAATCAATGAATAATGAAGGATTAAAATAATATTTCCATGGATACAATCTCTGAAGAGATTTTGGCATAATTGCTCCATTAATTGGCCATTTAAACCTGTCAATCATTTAAATGCTCATCATATTGTTTATTCGCCGAATAATTCATTTAAGCGTGGCTTTGATTTTTTGGCGGTTGATCACAAGTGAATCACTATCGAGAATAGAAATTCTTTTAATAATAATTTAACATAATATAATCCTTTTTGAAATTCGCGCTTAGCTTTATCGCAATCGGAGATCGGAGGAATGCTTGAGTAGTTTCATTTGTGTCATTGAGAAATCCTCGCTCGCCGATAGTGATAAAGCTAATTCGCATCGGGAGTTCTTAGAAGGGAGCCTTTTGTTGCATGCATGTTATACTCCCCGATCGCCGATAGCAATATCGCATCGAAGCATAGAGAGAGTACCTTTTGTTACAATCGCTTACCTTCCCTTTATCCGATAGTTATTCGCTTGTCACATCGGGGCAAACCGATGGGTCTTTTTGTTATGCATCCTTTGTTATTGCGATATGCGATCTTGCGATCGCTTTATCGCAATAATAAGGAATTATTCATTTATTTTTAGAAGACTGATTTGTGTTCATTCAAAAGGTTTATAATATATTATTTATTTTCGAACCTTTTGAGGAATGATAAGTTGATACTAATTTTATTCATAAATCTAAAAGGGATCCATTTCATATTATAGTTTGAAAGTAAAATTTTATGAAATGGGGCGTTGTTTTACAGCACAACAATTGGCGATTCGCTGGGAGAAACAGTTATCTTTGAGAAATGTTGAAATACTTAGACTTTCTTTATATAGAAATCTTATCAAAGAGGAAAATTCTAATATAACTAGGTATACATACATTATGAATCTAATAAGAGCTATTTTTGCTAATTTATTCTCTTGTTAAAATTAAATACATTCTAAGTTTCAAATTGGCCTTTATTGGTTGATAATGATAAAGCAAAGAACCTTTCCAACTTAGCCTTTTTTAATGACTCCTTTGTCATAGGTAGAGCCTCTGCTGCCAGCAAACGTTCATAGTTTCGACAAGGATACCTTTTAACCATTTGATTATCCATTATCCCATCCATTTCAGAGTATGATTAAAAGAATGAATTCAAAAATATGCTTTCATATATTTTATTTTATTTTATTTTCTATTATTTTGTAAGATAAAAAGACATTGTCCTAGTTTGGTGGCCAGTTGTTTGACAATGCCATTCACTAGTTGTAATCTAACCGAACAAGCTGGCTCGTGATGAGACCCCTTGTCTTATGATTATAAGCCATTACCCTATTTTGGTACGCAGTGTTGGTAATGTCAGTTAAACTATTTCCCAATGATCATGGTAAGCAGGCTTGTAATAAGACCCCTTATCTTTTATATCAAATATTTTAGAATTACACTCTGAGTAATCATAAACTTTGATGAATGGGATGGATAATTTTCTCCTTAAGAGAGCATGGTTGACAGGGTAAGAGTTGAAGATGCTAAGATTGAATTAGTTTCTGTTTTGATATTGATAACCTTTTTGTGGCCATTTTGAAAACATTAAAATGATTACTGTACTTCTAAATCTTGAGAAGATTTCACAAAAATGAAATGGGGTTTCAGAATGTGAATATACCTAATTTCCTAGAAATTGTCCTTTTGTTTAAGGTTTCTATTTTAAAAGTAAATATCAAAACTACTTCTTTTGAGCAACTTTTTGAGTATAGCAAAAGGCCAATGGGAGATATCTTACAACTTTATTTCCTAATAATCCTAAAAAACTACAAATTCTGCTGAAATTTGAATATTTACAAAAGAAGAAGGGGTTACCTCCTCAATTGAAGAATTTCTTTAAGATGAGGCCATTAACAGGAAGATAATTCTTTTTTCCTAATAGATCTTGTAATATGAACATAGAATGGCCTATCTTCTCATTGATCTGAAATGGTCCAAGCCACATTTTCTGGAACTTAGTGTGTTTTCCTTTATCCTCGTGGGCTTTGTCCCATTTCAGAACTAGATCACCAACTTGTAATTGTTTTGAACTGGATGAAGTTCAATCAAAATATGACTTGATAATTTGCTAATGTTTTGCATGAGTAATTTTGGCCTTTTCTATTTCTTCTTCTAATTTTAAGATTTGATCATGTCTAAGTTGAATAGAAGAAGGGGGGCTTTCTTCAATAAACTGAACTAGGGCTAGAGAAGGAAGCAATAGATTGGTTGGTAGAACTGTTTCTTTCCCATATACATGATTGAATGGAGAAGTACCTATGGAAGCCTTCTGCATTATTCTATCAGCCCATAGTGAAAATATGAAAGATTTATGCCAGTTTTAATGATTCTGCTCAATAGTTCGCTTAATAATTTTGACTAGATTTGTATTGGTAGATTATGCTAATCCATTACCCTTAGGATAGTAATTTGCATAATATTTCAATTTAAATCCTCTTTTAATAGCGAACTCAAACATAGAATTTTCAGATAAATAAGATGCATTATCGAAAACAAGAGCATTTGGGACACCAAACCTGGTAATGATGAATTGGTCTATAAACTCTATAATTACTTCAGAGTTTGTTGTCTTTAAAGGAATTGCTTCAACCCACTTAGTAAAGTAATCAATAGCAGTAAGGATATACTTATGTTGTTTGGATGACTGTGGATTTATTTCTCCAATGATATCCAATCCCCATTGCTCGAAAGTTTGATCAATGTTGACTGGTTGCAAAGGGAAAGCTGGTTTTCTTTGTCTTCCACTGGAGATTTGACAACTTCGGCATTTCCTTACATGTTCGTGAGTATTTCTAAATAGGGTGGACCAATAATATCCGGCATGAATGATTTTGTGGGCTGTTGTATGAGCTCCAAAATGTCCTCCTGCTGGTCCTCATGTAGCTCCTGCAAAACCTTTTGCGCTTCAGGTTTTTCTAGGCATCTTAATAAAATTGAATCATAATTTTACTTAAAAAGTACATCATCAATGATTATGAAGTTTTTTTCTTTTAATCTAATGGCACATTTGTTTTTATAATAAATATTAGGAGGTGCATATCCATTTTTCAAATAGAAGATCAAGTCTGCATATTTTGATTCAGGATCAGTGATACTTATCTGATTGATTTCTTCAGTATGTTCTGTATCACCTGATCCTTGAATGTTGGATGCTCCTGCTAATAACCTACAAAAAGCTTGGCCACTAACAATCTTTGCTGGCTTGATTTCTAAGTCATATTCTTGTAGTGTTGTAACCCAATTTGCCCTTTTTTCTCCTAATTCCCTTTGGATTAGTAATTGTCTTACTGCTAAAAAAGGAACTATGACTTTTGTATGGGCTTTTAAAAGGAAGGTCTGTAATGTCTGACAGCTTTATACACAGCAAAGGCTTATTTTTCAACTTCTGAATAATTAAGTTCATCACCTTGAAGATTTGAACTATAAAATGAAATTGGTGCTTCCAAGTTATGATCATTAATCTGAGTGAGTACTGCTGCATAAGATGAAGTGGACGCGATAGTATACAATATGAAATGATTAGAAAAATTTGGAGAGATTAAAGCATGGGCATTGATTATTGATTGTTTGATAGGGTCAAATGCTTCCTTTTCTGGAGATCCCCATCTAAACACTGAATTTTTCTTAATCATGGTTTGCAATGGTAAAATAATCTGGGAAAAAACAGGAACAAATCTCTTAACAAAGTTAATTTGACCTAAAAATGACTGCATGGATTTTTTGTTATGAGGGAATGGAATTTCAGAAATCTCTTTAATTCTATCCGGATTAATATAAATACCATCTTTTGAAACAATGAAGCCCATGAGCTTTCCTTGATTAGGAGCAAAGAAGGATTTTTTGGGATTGAGTGAAATACCATACCTTCTATAGCATTAAAAGATTTGATTTAAATCATGTAAATGATTCAATTTCTTCTTGGAGAATACAGTAATATCATCTAAATAGAAAACTACTGTTTTATTGATCAGTCATTTGAAAGCTATATCCATTTCTCTTTGGAATGTAGCTCCTGCGTTAATAAGTCCAAAAGGCATGTTGTGGTAAGCGTAAGTTCCCCATTTTGTTCTGAATGTAGTCTTGAGTCTATCATCAGGATGGACCAAAATTTGGTTATATCCTGAAAACCCATCTAAAAAGGACCTTAACTCAGAACCTGCCACTGAATGGAGTATCTGCTCCATGGTAGGTAATGGGAAATTATCTTTTTGGCTTGATTTATTCAAATTTCTGAAATCTATGCAAATCCTGATGTCGCCATTTTTCTTTCTAACAGGAACCATATTGGAAACCCAGTTTAAGTGCCGGACAGGAAAAATAATCTTAGCTTTCAAGAGTTTATTGAGTTCTGATTTTATTTGACTCTCTAAGTTAGGATGAATTTTCCTCAACTTCTGTTGGACTGGTTTTTGTTCAGAAAGCATTGGAATGGTATGCTGAACGATTGATGTATTGTATGTTTTTAAATCATCATATTTCCAAGCGAAGACATGTTTATTTTTTCTTAATAATCTAATGAATGTTGTTCTTTCTTCCACAGAATGTCCTAATCCCAAATTGATGTTTTGAGGGTTTTACTCAGTACCAATGTTTATCAACTCAAATCTTAAAGCGGAACTTTGGAGCTTTGAATTGGTTAATTGTTTAAACCTATCTTTAATATCATAAAGATCCTCAAGTTTAACCACTGGTTTCGGTATTGAGTTTTCCTCCTGCTTTTCCTTCATTTGAAGGTCATGATCGCTTGCATCAATGATTTGATCATCGTAGGACTTGTTGGAAGTCAGGAAATTCAAGATGTCTTCATCGTGATTGAACACTCGCCAATTGGTGATATTGTCAGGAATTGATGGTCTAAAAATTAACTCTACTGAAAATCTATCTGGGTTGTAATCTTCGAAAGGTAGGCGTTTAGAAGCAACATTGGCTAGCAAGTCAGCTGCTGCATTCTGGGATCTAGGGATAGGAGAAATATTGAATGCTAAAAATTGAGATATAAGTTCCTGGACCAAAGACTGATAGTGCTTGAGGTGACTAGAAAGACAATGAATTGTATTTCTTACTTGTTTTATGACAATCTTTGAATCACCAAACACTTTCAAATACTGAACTTTAAGACCAATAGCTTTATATAGTCCTTGAACTAAGGCCTCATACTTAGTTGTATTATTTGTGCATTCGAATTCCAATCTACAAGAGAACATAGTTTTTTCTCCCTCAAGGTTAACTAAAATACACCCTGCTCTTGATCCTTCAATGGATTTAGATCCGTCAAAGTATAGTGACCAAAATAAAGAATTATAAACAATTTTATTTATAGTGTTCTCAGCAATATTAACACATCTTGATCTATTGGTTTGTGAAAAAATTTCAATTTGGGATGTGAAATTATTTATTGAGAAAGGAGATGGTTGGGCAGTATAATTGCCAAAGAATGATTCAAAAGAGTAATTCCCCAAAATATTATTATTAAATGCTATTGGTTGATTTTCCTGTTCAAATTCAGTGACTGTATGGGTCATATGTTTCTCTCGATTGATTTTAATTTGATTTGGCTTTCCCTTGTAGGGTAGCCACATATGGGACCAATCAGTAGAAATATACCCATGGATTTTCTCAGACCAATCCCTACTCAAGATTAAACCATAAAACTTAGGTATATCAAAAATTAAGATATCAATTCTCTAAACTACTTGTGGATTAGCTGATAACCCGATAGTTACAGAGTTGATTTCCCCTAAAACCTGGACCTTGGTTCTATCCAACTGTACAATGTGAATTGTAGACTTTTGGGGCTCAATGTTCAGTTTGGAACAAACTGAAGCTGGCATTATATTAGAGGATGCCCCTAAGTCAATCAAATAATTGTGTATATTTTGATTATAGATCTCATAGGTTAAGAGGAAAGGGGAATTATGGGAATTTGATCTGTCTCCAATTAAAATCGTATCAGTAGCTTCAATCCTACCAAAAGAAGGCACTGCATTTAGTTCCTTAAGAAGCAATTTCTGTTGATGTTTTAGTTTGCTAAGTTCAAACATGGTGATGTTTGCCTTTGTCTTCTTCATATCATCAACAATATTGTAATCCATTGAATCCGATACTACCAACGTCTTAGATGTTGAAGGTATATTTGAGGATAATGGTTGGTTTTGAGGTAATGTTGCGGCTGGCTTCTTTGTGGGTACCGTTTCCCTTGTAGTAGTAGTACATGTACTCCTTTTCTTTGAACTTACCTAGACAGGTTCAGGGGCACCTTTAATCCTTGTAGTCACAGGAAAAGCTTCTTGTTCATTTTCTGTATCGGAGTTAGGTAATATGAGGTCCCACATTCCATGGCATTTGACAACTTCCTCTTCTTCGAATTCATCGGATGGTGAAATTGTTTCATCTTCTTCTTCCTCTTCATGATCTGAATCTGCATTAGATATAACATTTGGTGGTTTTGACTCAAGTTTCTTAAAATTCCTAAATGGTTTCTTTGTTGAAGTTTCTGCTACTTGTTTTTTGATTTCAACCATTTCATTTGACATTGTTTTGAGGACCTTTTGTAGACCCTCCATATCGTATGGATCTTTAGGGGTTTTCTTCTTTGAATCATCTTTAAAAGAAACTTTTTTTGATCTCCTATCTTCGAGAGCAGCTTTCTTTTCTAAAGCAATAATGCATTTCTCCACAGCAAGCGCTTCTTTCATGTTTTCGGCTAAAGTTGGTTTTCCAACCCTATCTACAAAAATGGCTATATTTGAAGGTAGGGTTGTTATGTATCACTCGCTTCTGATTTGCTCACTTGGCTTGGAATCGGTAGGAATTTTATTCAAGAGTTTATTGAATCAGGAGTTAAACTCCTTGATAGGTTCTCTAGATTCAATCCTTAGATTTGAAAGATCATTAATTAGTGTCACTAAGGATCTGTCATCGCCATACTTAGTGAGAAACTGCTCTTGAAAGATATTCCAGTTGGTAATGGATCCAGAGGGTAAGGAAAAATACCAAGACACAACTGATCCTTGTAAGGTGTAAGGGAAAAGCCTAACGACAACATCTTCTTCTGTCACTCCTTTTAGATTAACTGATAACATGAAATTATTAATATGCTCCGCAGCCAATGTTCCAGCATCTGGATTAAATTTTGGTAACCACTTCTCAGGATAATCAGGTGATGGATTTAATGGTGCAGGCATAGTGACTGCACCAGGACTGTTCCATGGATTCTGGGCCATCTTAGAAGTAACAACAATTGTTGATGGAGTTCCAAGTGTTTGGGGAGGAGTTGGTATTGAAGAATAAATAGATTGTGATGTTGAAGTTGGTGATCCCTGCTGAACAACAATATGTAATGGGGGAGTGGATGTTTGACTTCGCACTGGAGAGGATGAGATGGAGGATGATGAAGAAAAGGTCTCACTACCAGATCCTTCAGTGTTCTTTTTAGCCTTTTTCCTTTTCGGTAAAGGCAACTCAGCAGGTTCAATGCCGAGTTTTCCGCTTTGAAGTCTAGTGAGGGTGAGGTAGATTGAATTGTGAAGTCTCACTGCCTTGAGATACTTTAGATTTCTGAGGTGATATGGGAAAGCCTTGAAGTTTCTGGATGAGAGACTGAACTTCAGGGGACTCAGGACTTAATCGTTCTGAAGTATGATGGGGTTGAGTAGTGGTAGTTGGTTCCTCTTCTTCTCATTTGGATACTGGTATTTCAGAATGCAAACAGGAGGTCCGAGGTGAGGTGGATGGAGATTTACTCTGAGAATGGGCTATAGATTTCGATTTACTCGCCATTCATAGTTCATGCCCTCCTAGCGCCAAAAAGGTTGATGCCTCGAAAATCGTTGCATTAACATCGGGAAAACCACCCGGTCCGGACCTTAATGTAGCTCCTTTTCTGTTTGGGATGGTGGCTCCGACTGGATATAATGGGACCAGTTTCTCAATGATGAATAAAAAGGGGATGGATGAGTGACTGGTTTTCTAATAAGTGATAATGGATGGATGACTTAATCTAAAAAGCAAAAATAAAAATAACTATTCTATCCCGGGAAATTTCTATTCTTAAGTGCAGCGTTTGATGATCTCTGTTCATCAATAAGCATATAGATGACTCTATTCGATAAACATAGACATTAATTCGTATAATAATTTCTTTGTTCAAATAGTTGAACAAAGTAATTAATAAAACATTGTTACACTTGTCTTTTATATATTACTGATACATGTATGACTAAAAGAAAAGCATCCTATAAACATCCAATAGTGGAAAGTATAAAGAACGCTGTTGAAACACATGCATATATTCAATAATTCCAACCATAACAATCTGGTGATTATTTTCTTATCTAGATTTAGTTTGCAAAGTAGTTTATATATTAAAAAAGGCCGAATATATTTTTATTCTATTTTTAAACGAAACTACCCTATAGTATATGGAATTAGCGTCTTTACCTATTTTCATATATTTTTGATAAATAAATATAAATTATCTACTAAATATACATTTATATCTTGATAGATGATATATTTTAGTATTTTGATTTAAAATGGACCATTAGTTTTAAAATGATAAATAAAATTATTAAATAAATATATGATGTACCATTAATAGTAATTTAGTTTGAATTAGTTTGCTTTTTGTATATATATATACATTTATTAATAAACAAGTACCTTAGTTAAATTAACAAATGAATACTCTAATTATATAATTTAACTAATTTCTAAGAATATTAGTAATTAAAAAGAATTTAACAAGAATATTTGTTGTAATAATATTATTGGATAAATAGATTATTAAATAAATATAGATTATTTAATAAAATATAAATTTATATCTTGATAGATGATATGTTTTAGTATTTTAATTTAAAATGGACCATTAGGTTTAAAATGATAAATAAAAATTAATATTAAATAAATATATGATTCCAATAATAGTAATTTAGTTTGAATTAGTTTGCTTTTTGTATATATATATACATTTATTAATAAAGAAGTACCTTAGTTAAATTAACAAATGAATACTTTAATTATATAAGTTACCTAATTTAACTAATTTATAAGAATATTAGTAAATAAAAAAATTTCATTGTGTGACTGGGGTCATTAGGTCAGAATTAGCTGTTGGCAATATAGCCATTGGAGTCTCTGCACATACTATTTAACAAGCTGAGCTGGATTGGTTCTTCAACTTGTGCTGACGATGAACCACACTGGTTGGTTTGAAACGCGTCGACAAAAGATTATTTATGTGATTTCGCCGAAAATTTCCCTAAACAATAGCAAGAGTAATCAAATAACAATTCACATAAAAAGAATGAATTTAGACATAGATAGTAGTACAATATGAGCTACAAATCATTCCCAACATCAATCACAATTTGAATTACTTCTTTCAACTCAGAGATACTTTTAAATAAAGGTGTTAGTGCACATCAACATAAAAGCTTCGTTGTCAAAAATTGGAATAATTGGCGTAGTCTTTATAAAAAAATATACCTGAAGTACAGTAGTGCAACTTCAGGTTTGAGTCTTATACAAAAACTGTGGACCCTTTCTAAATGCATGAAAGGGTATATAAATACTTAATTAAACTAACTAACTACAAAATTAAAATGCTATTTAATTGGTATAACTTGATCTTGAATATCTCCTTCAGCAATTTGGTAGTCGACAGCATGATTCATCACTCTGGCTGTTTTCCCTTTGATCTGAGTTGGCATATCGCTAGCATCGGTTCCACTTCTTGAGGGCGGCTGAGACGAGAATTGAGCTAAGCAGAGTATGTGGCATCGTGTATATCAGAAATGATACACCCGATTGCATCTGTTAGACACTTGAGGGCGGCTCTCTAGCCGTATGGTTTTACTAGGAACAACCAATAGGTGTCCCAAGTTAAAATTTGAATACCTGTAATCAACCTCCCATTCTTTTCCAACTCTTGATAACATGATTGCTCCAATGTTTTAGCCGATAGCAATTTACCTGGTGTATATTGAGAGATCATATTAGATAAATAGAGAGTATTGTTAATTAATTCAATCAAATTACTTGTGGATAATTTGCATCTAGAAACTGCTCTCTCTGCCTTCATCAATTCGGACTGCCATTCCAAGAATACAATTTCTTTATGTGATTCTAGGATTTTAGGCAAATTTGCTGCCTCTCCCTGACTAGTGTCTTGCCAAGTAAGAAAATCTGTTAAGGTCTCATCGGCCTACTCTAATTCCTGTCTAGCATCGACTGATTTATCGATTATTGATGTTGTTATGTCACACAGGGGTTCAACTTGAGCAATTTTATGACACAATAGTCTTATTTGTGTTACTACTGCCTTATTAATCTATAGTGCTTCTGTCCTGAAATCGGCAGGTTGCAGAAGACTCTTGAACTTCTCTATTTGAAGTGATAATTGAGCAATTTTCTCATCTTTTGTCTTTACAATTAGTTCATTCATTATCTTCAATTTTTCCAATGCTTCCGATAATTCTTTTTGCCTTTGAATCTTGCTTGAATTTACCCTTAGTTTCTCTTCAAGTAGCTGCTTGTTCAGTTGATTATTTAACTGTTGCTGAGTTGACAATTGCTGTTTTAATTGTTCAGCTTTTTGTTGTGCCTCTGATAGCTATGTTTGTAACAAAATGATTACCTGGTCTTTTTTTTTAGCAAATTACTCAGTTCCGATGCCTTCTCCATGGTGGCCGCCAAATAGGCTCCGACATACTGGGACAACTTTGTTAGGTCATTGAAAGGATCAAACTCCTCTTTCCAAACTACATTGGCTATCTCTATTTGCTCGGGGAACATCGAAGGTTGATCAATCCTTCTCCTTTTCTGCTCTCGCTTTACTACGGCCTATGCTTTGGGCTGTAAAAGACATCCAATGGAGGTATATCCTCCACCTGCAAAATGATTTGATCCGTAGGATCTTTCAGAATTATTTCTAAGTCTATACTAGGGGGTAGGCCGCTGGTTCCTTCACTTGGAACCTTTTTTGACACTGTATCCTGTGTATCTGTCACTTTGGATGTATCGAAATCTTTTGAGCTTTCCAGATCTCTTATGATTGATTTGAATTGTTGCCATTCTTGGAGCAATTTCGGGTCAATCTGGGTATCGACATTCACATCCTTGCTGCTCTTATCCTGCTCCTTTTCCTGTTCCTCCTCATGTATTTTCTCTTGTTCTTTCCTTCGCGCTTCCTCCTATTCTTTCCTCTGTACTTCCTCCTACTCTTTCCTCTGGAGTTCCTCCTGCTCTTTTCTTTGGACTTCT
Source organism: Pinus taeda (assembly GCA_000404065.3). Classification (NCBI taxonomy): domain Eukaryota; kingdom Viridiplantae; phylum Streptophyta; class Pinopsida; order Pinales; family Pinaceae; genus Pinus; species Pinus taeda. The sequence continues at coordinate 27,266 of APFE031759058.1, read as the reverse complement.
TCAAAAATTTCTGATGTAGCAGGAGGTTCGTTGGTAAGTCGTTGTTCAGGCTCGCTTGATTGTGTCATCGGGGCAGTAGCTAGTAAATCTAGAGGCAGAGTTTGCAACCTCTACTCTCTGAGTTTGTTGAATTCCACTAACCCATCATCATGATATCTCATTTTTGCTAGTGTTTGAACCTGAAATAATGACTCCACCGAAGAAAATAGGTCATCAAACTCATCTTCTTTATGTTCAAACTTAGTGAGTTTTGCCTCTTCCAGTACATTATAGACGATTTTCCTTGGATCAAATTGTCTATTAGGAAAAGTGGTGAGATTCAGTATATTTATCTTTTCTGCTTCTTTCTTTGCATGCTTATAGTCATGCAGAGTGTAAAAACCACACCTTAGAGGAAAATGAGGCCAAATTTGCTTCTTTGAATTCCTCAGAGTCTTGGTCGCTCCTGCAGACGTAAGCTGATATGCTATCTCTCTAGCCAATAGTTTGTCGGGTATGTACAAGGGGAGAACATGAGGCCTGGCATGGCTGCTGAAAACTCTTATATATGTAAATTTATCCTCTCTGAACCAGTTTCCTAGGGTGGTTAATTCAATTTCTGCTTGCGAGGAAATCTTAGGACCAGGCTTGCCAAAAATTGCATAGTAAATGGGCAACATAAATCCATTGCAAACTTGATATAATGGTCTTTATAATGGGCTTTCCACAACTTTTGGTGATAAATATGAATCGGCATGGGGTCCTGTGGAGTCCATCTCCACCCCAGCACAGGAAATTCAGAGTTAAAACAAAGAGTATCTAAGATGTAGGCACTATAATAAAATGGAGGAATAAACCTATCAGTAACACGAGTTTTATTTCTGAACTCAAGAATAGCAGTTGCTAACTTATGGGATAATATATTTCCCCATTCCATTATTTCGTTATTGACTGCTTCTTCCATTAAGGTTACCATCTCTATTGAGAATTTTGAGGAATCATGCAACCCCCAAATCCTACACATCATCGCCCCAGCGTAACAATAAGGAGAACATAATGAATCAACAGAGTACTTACCCGAGGACTCATGCTTGTGTTTTGTGGGGTTCTGTCTCCATTCCCATATAGGTGCTGATTCAGTTTCATTTTCATCTCTGAATATCTCCAGAAATGCTTTGTTATACTTCTTCTCTAGTTCAGGCAAATGGTACATTTGTCTCAAATCATTGGGTTGAAACGAACTGAAGACTCTCCCGTCGACTGTGCAAAATGTTTTGTTTGTAATCAGGATTTCATCAACTACCCACCTTACTACATCTGTGTATGGAAGAATTTGCTCTCGAGCCGTTATTCGGTGTAAGTAAGAATCGACTAAATCCATTAGGGTAGCCTCAGACTTTTGGTTCGAACCTACTATAGCTTGTACTGCTACTGCTTCAAGCTCTTCGGCTTCAACTAGATTATAGATGCTCTACCAACTAGTATTGCTCTGCCAACTAGTGTCTGAGATCAATCCTTTTTTACTTGGTCCCGAATCGGTCGTAGATTGTCCTGTTACTGCGGAAGTTGAAGTTGTTCCAAATTTTTTAGATTTCTTCCCCATTTGGCCTAAATTTGCTGCTTCGGAGGAGCTCTGCGCAGGAGATAAAATGAACGTAATGCAGAGAATAGGTGGTGCAAACCAAGTATGAAAGAGTTATATCAATTAATGAATAATGAAGGATTAAAATAATATTTCCACTGATACAATCTCTGAAGAGATTTTGGCATAACTGCTCCATTAATTGGCCATTTATACCTGTCAATCATTTAAATGCTCATCATATCGTTTATTCACCGAATAATTCATTTAAACGTGGCTTTGATTTTTTGGCGGTTGATCACAAGTGAATCACTATCGAGAATAGAAAGGCTTTTAATAATAATTTAACATAATATAATCCTTTTTGAAGTTTGCGCTTAGCTTTATCGCAATTGGAGATCGGAGGAATGCTTGAGTAGTTTCATTTGTGTCATTGCGAAATCCCCGATTGACGATAGCGATAAAGCTAATTCGCATCGGGAGTTCTTAGAAGGGAGCCTTTCGTTGCATGCATGTTATACTCCTCGATCGCCGATAGTGATATCACATCAGAGCATAGAGAGAGGGCCTTTTGTTACAATTGCTTACCTTCCCAATATCCGATAGTTATTCGCTTGTCGCATCGGGGAAAACCAATGGGTCTTTTGTTATGCATCCTTTGTTATTATGATATGTGATCTTGCGATCGCTTTATCGCAATAATAAGGAATTATTCATTTATTTTTAGAAGACCGATTTGTGTTCATTCAAAAGGTTTATAATATATTATTTTTTTTCGAACCTTTTGAGGAATGATAAGTTGATACCAATTTTATTCATAAATCTAAAAGGGACCCATTTCATATTATAGTTTGAAAGTAAAATTTTATGAAATGGGGGGTTGTTGTACAGCACAACACTTCCTCAATCAAAGGGATAATTGTTGCATGTCTTCACAAAGACTTCCTGTTTGATTTAATCCAACTAATTAACTCAAGATGAATTAATTAATTATTTTTCAAATAGCTAGTGAGACTAAATTCAAATTTTAATTCTCAATTTTGATTCAAGGACAAATCAAAATTGGAAAATGTCCCGAAACGCTATTTATAGCAATGCTATTTTTAGCATTTCTATTTTTTGCAATTTCGAATAGAGTTGAAGTATATCCTGAAATGTTATTTATAGCAATGTTATTTTTAACATTTCTAATTTTCACATTTATTGTTGCTATTTTCAACAAAACCCTCAGTTGATCCCTTAACAAGCCCTCCATGTGACTGTAACCCTCTAGTTTCTCCCACAACAAGGCCTCCATGTGATTGCAGACTTTTTCACCCAGTTTTGTGGTAGTGACTGCAAGATTTAAGCCACGTTTTTAGACTAGTCTCCAGACACTGCCTAGAACTTCATGAAAATTTCTAGAACAATTAATGAAACAAGGATAAATATTTTCACACAAGAATTAAACAAGAAATTGACCTAAAAAGGCCTAGCCATGACATTCATTCTGTAAAACACATCATGAACATGTAATGTACAGGCCATAAATATGCATTTGAACATAGGGAGATCATTATTATCCGGGAATCATAATTAAGGTCTAATGGCCTCTACAATAGTTTCATTATCATATATTAGGCCATTCATTCATTAACATTTCCACTACTAACCAAAAAATGATGAGGTCCATAATTAAAATCTATCATTAGCCATACTTGTAACCAACATATAATCAAATAAACAAAAATAATAGAACAACCACCATAACCACATAATAACAAATACATTTACACATAGAATACAAGAGGAAAATAACTCTTATTAACATATAAAAATCCAACCAAGTTAGGGACTTCCACTTACCACCTAAATGTAGATTGGTTTCAAACAAATATTTCTTTTAGCCAATCAGCACCATGCCATATTCCAAGCATGAATTTGGGATATCATGGAATAAACCAATAAAACCAAACCAGGGTTTCCAAAGGCAAAAAAAAACACAATCCTTAACCAATGATTCCACCTCATGGTCAGATATAACTAACCATCACTAGATCATTCTCTTTCCAAGTTGTTTAGGGCTTCAGAGCATTTGTTCCAACTCGAATTTGAGAACTAGTAACTCAATCCACATCTATCGTTGGGCTCCAGAGCATTCATTTGTCCAACCGAGGCTTCCAGGACTAATAACTCAACCCACCAAGGGCTTGAGAGCATTTTTCCAACCAAGGCTTCCAGGATTAGTAACTCAACCTAAGTTGTTATAGGGATTCCAGAGTGTTTGTCCAACAAAGGCTCTAGGACGTAATAACTCAACATAAGGAACAAGAGCACCAACCATGAAACCTAAGGTGAAATTTTATGCAACGAGCTCACAAGATAGAAGAAAAGATAGATAAACAACTTCAAAATCAGCCTCTTTGAGGGGGAAACCTCATTTACATTACACAAATGAAGAATTCTTGGATGATACAAATGAAAATACCTCCTTTATATATATAGGAGTCTATAATGCACAAAAATCTACCTATAGACTTACCTCCATCCATTTAATGCACAAAAGTGTACACTTTTGTGCATTATAGACTTACCTCCATGAATGCATTAGAAATTGTTTTGGCTCTAAATGGATGAGATAATGCACAAAAGTGTGCATACTTGGTAAGCCTATCAAATACCACCATGATGACACTCTTTCCTTAGGACTTGGGTAAATCTTTGATAAAATCCATTGAAACCTCCTCCCAACATTGACTTGGAATGGATAAAGGTTGTAATAGACCTGGGGTCTTAATTGTATCAACATTATTTTGTTGGAAAACCAAACATTCTCCCACAAACTTTTGAATGTCATATTTAAGGCCATTCCAAAAAAATTCCTTTTTAACCTTGTGGTAAGTTTTAAAAAATCCTGAATGCCCTCCTAAGGGACAAGTGTGCAATTCCATAAGAAACTTTTCTTTGAGCTGGGAATTCTTATAGAGTTATAAGTGATCTTAGTACCATAATGAATCATTTTTCTAGCTAAATGTATTAGATGTACTGGGATCTTTCTGCAACTTTTGAATGAGTTCCCACACTTCCTTGTCATTCTTCCACTCATCCCTTGCTTCCTTTATCCAATCTGGTTAGATAATAGAAATGGCACAAAGAAATGCTTCCACATCCTCATCCTTTCTTGAGAATGCATCGCAACAACATTTTCTTACCTTTTTTGTAGATGATTTAAAAGTCATAACCCAACATCTTTGTGACTCATTTTTGTTGCTCTTCTGAAGATAATATTTGTTCTAAAAAGTATTTAAGACTATCATGATCTATTTTTACCTTAAAGTGTCTTCCCATTAGGTAAGTTCGACATTTCTTAAGCGCATGTAGTATTGCCAACATTTCCTTCTCATAAATATCTTTGTGTAAATACATTCTTTTGATTAGACAACCTTCAAAAGAAATGGGTCTTTCTTATTTCATTAAAACAACACCAATTCCATTTCCTGAGGCATCATATTCCACAATAAATGTTTTTTTGAACTCTAGCATAGCTAAGACTGGTGCTTGGCACATTGCCTCTTTAAGATGTTCAAATGCTTTCATTTCTTCTAGAGTCCAAGAAAATGCATCTTTCTTCAGTGATCTTATTAGAGGTGCTTCTATTTTCCCATAATTCTTAACAAACTTGTGATGATAGTCTGACAACCCAAGAAATCCCTATAAATGCTTTATGGTTGTGGGAATTTTCCATTTCTTAATGGCTTTAATTTCACTAGCATATACCTTAACACCTTCATGAGATACAATATGACCCAAATATTACATCTCTTGTACTCCAAAGAAACATTTGGATATTTTTTCATATAATTGTTTCCCCTCCAATAGTTTGAGCACTCTATTAACATGTTGAACATGATCCTTCCAAGACTTGTTGTAGATTAGTATATCATCAAAAAATACTAACACAAATTTTCTTAGGAAGGGTTTGAAAATGGAATTAATCAAACCTTGAAATGTAGAAGGTGCATTGGTAAGGCCAAAAGGCATGAAAAAAAATTCATAATGACCCTCATGGGTTCTAAATGTCATTTTTCAGAATGTCTTCAATCTTCATTTTGATTTGATGATATCCTAAATGAAGGTCCAACTCGATGAAGTAAATTGCTCCATGCAATTCATCAAATAATTCATCAATGACAAGAATGGGAAATTTAAATAGTGAGCTTGTTGAGCTCCATATAATCTAGACACATGTGCCATGACCCATCCTTCTTATGCACCAATACTACTAGAGCAGAGAAAGAACTTTGACCAGGTTGGATTATAGCAACCTCTAGCATTTCTGCAACCATACGTTCAATTTCACTCTTTTGGGAATATGCATATCTGTAAGGCCCGATGTTTGGAGGAAGACTTATTGGATAGTATTGATAGACACCAACTTAAGGGAGTCTATAAAATAGATTGTTTGTGTGGAAAAAGATACATTGGTGAAACAAGTCATTCCCTGCACACAAGACTCAAAGAACATGGAGCTGAAATTTGAAATGAAAGGTCTCGTACTTCAGCCCTGGAAGAACGCTCATCAAAAACTAAACACCATTTCTGTTTGGAAAACGCCTCAATTGTCGCAAGGGAAGAACAACATAATAGGCGAAAGATTAGAGAAGCTCTTGAAATTATCAAACATCCACATAATCTCAACAGAGACAATGGTATGGAGATTAGTGGAAGCTAGCTTCCCCTAATCAGAAAAATTAGGGTCACCAATACATCTCAGGTATAGCAATCAGTGGTAGGTTTCCCTCTCCCATTCTAATAATTAAGTAGTTAGTAGCATTGCTTTAATAATTTAAGTATAATAATAATAATAATAATAATAATAATAATATATATAGTAATAATAGTACTTAAATTATGACATTTACAATAATCTATTTATCAATAACTATATTTAAATGGTATTATTAAGTATTAATTAAAAATATTAATAAATCATTATTAGTTAACTAATTAAAATTAAACATGTCCCAGTAAAAATCTTGATTGCTATTACTATTAATTATTAGGTCTTGATATTAATGATCAATTATTAATATTAATATTAATATGAATCAATTATTAATTATTAGTTATTTAATTATTAATTATTTACATTAATTATTAGATCCTGATATTTAATTATCAATTATTAATAATTATTTATTATTATTATAATTATTTAATTATTAATTATTAATTACTAATTACTAATTATTAATTTAATATTATACAATACACTAATATTATTATTATTATTCATTAAATACCATTTTATAATAAATATATCACATACTATTTTATAATAACACTATACTGACATATAATATATATATTAAATATTAAATACGATATGCTAAGATTACTATTCCATTTAATACCAATATATACTGATTATTAAACATTTCACATATAGTATTTAAACTATACTATATATTTAAATGTTTATATGAATTAAAATTTATTAATAATAATACTATATTAAAATCAATTAATTATTAATAATATTAAAATTAATTAAATTATTTTTTATAATAATGATTAACATAATTAATAATTTATAATAATTTAAATCAATTAAACTCATCAATAATTGAACCAAAAAAATTAATATTAAAACAACCGACATTCATCTCATCTTTTAATCTTCTCCCCTCATTACTATTTAAATCCCTCAATTTAGCTCTTCTTCCATCAAGCGTTCAAGAAGTCCTCATGATGGATCCCAGTTCGGATTTGAAACGTTGACAGAAAATAAGTCTTACTATGGATTCTCTAGTAACAATGTCTAAACACTTCTTGGAATCAAATGAATAGCATGATCATGATCATGAATAGGTTGGAGTCCTTTGGGAGTCTCGAATACCTTGGAATGATTGTCGAAGACAGTTTGGAGATATGGAGAAATAGATGATTTCGATGTGGGAACCTCTATAAAATATAATTGTGCAATTACACCACATTGTTATTTATTTAGAAGCTTTGTCATGTCGTTAGAGATGATTATCTTTCTCGGTTTCCTTGCGATACCCCTTAATTCAAAATTCCTTTCCTTCCCAAAAAACATCCAAGAAAAGTTCTTGAAAATTAAAAGCTATCATACCCAAAGATTGTAGCCATTGGACTCCTAGTATAACATCAACACCACCCATTGGAATGGAAAGCATTGGACTATTGAACACATATTCTCCCATGGATAGCTTGATATTAAGGCACTTTCCAGAGAAATTTATGGTTCCTCCATTTTCAACCATCACTTGAAACTTTGGTGCTATATATAGGAAGAACTTCAATTCCTTCACTATCTTACAATGAATAAAATTATGGGTACTTCCCGAATCAATCAACACTATTACCTTTTTCTTCTTGATATGTCCTTCTATCTTGATATTTTGAGGAGTGGTAATTGTAGCCAATGCATTACAAGATATTTTCATATTCATTTCTTCTTTCTCTAGGGTTTGTTCCTGGTGTGTATCCTCTTCTTTTGATGTTTCTTGTTCCCTTTCTTCTTCCTCTTCACAACACACTTATGACCTTTAGTGTATTTTCTATCACAACTGTAACAAAGCCCTTTTGGTATTTTTTCTTCCAATTGTTGTGGTGTCAACCTTGTAGGTTTTGGAAGGCTAGGGGAAACAACACTTCCATATTTATACTTGTGATTGGTAGGCTTCCTTGTTGCCATAATTTTTCTTTCAATATTTCTTGCCAACTTGAATAACTTCTCTAATGAATCAGGTTCCCAAAGGTGCATCTCATGTTGGATGCTATCCTTTAAATTCCCTATGAACACATGAATCCTATGCTCCTATGGAATATATTTTACCCTTATATTCAATTTTTCGAAGTCCTCAATGCGTTTCACCATTGAACCCTCTTGTTCAAGATTTCTCAATTGGATAAAAAATGTGTTTCTTTTTGTATATTCATGATGTGCTACCATTTCTTCCGTAAAAATTGCCCAAGTGACAACAGATTTATGAGAGAAAAGCCATTGATACCATACAAAATGATTAGGTTCCAAGTATAAAGTTGCAAGGCGTACCTTTTGTGTGTTTTGCACATTATGGAGATTGAAATGTTGCTCCATCTGTAGTATCCATGTTACTGTATCTTTGCCATCAAACTTCCTCATATCGATCTTTGGAACATGGTGAGTCTTCAATCCAATGTTATAGTCTATGAAATCATGACTAACATTTCTTTTGTTCTTATTATGAGTTTCCTCTACTACCTTTTCGTCATTAGGAAGCCTTTGTTGTAGAAACGTTTCCAACCCTCCTTTCAAACCTTCCATGTCTTTCTTAAAATATTTAATGTTTTTTTTAAACCATCCATCTTACCTTCCATGCCATCCATCTTAGCTTCCATGCCATTCATATAAGATTCCACGACTTTATTTAAACCATCCATCATGCCATCCATCCTAGCTTCCATGCCATTCATATGAGCTTCCACACATTTCTTTAAACCATCCATATTAGCTTCTGTTACTTTTTGTGAGAGTGAAATTTGTTGCACTTGGCTTTGTAATTTTGATATATCATGTTGCATTTCTTCCTCTTCTTCATGAGTCATGCTAGAGATTTCAAGTTGCTTACTAGGTATTTCCATTTTCTTTCTTTGGGGCATCAATTAATGATAATTGCTTCACTATGCCCTTTGAATTCCTTCAAGCTAAACTTGTTTGAGATATAATCTGGGAGCTTGCCAAAACCCTAACTACTTTGGATCATATCTCTGAACAACTAGCCCATCAAGATGTGAAATGTGTACCAAAATTTCATCAAGATTTATGTGCAAATGGGTTTTAATTTTAGCTTCTGAAACTTCGTAGAAAGAAAATTATAGTGAAATTTCCATGATGACTTGTTTGAAGTAGTGAAACCCTAGAATCGAAAGCTCTGATACAAAATGTTATGCATCCAACTCACAAAATAGAAGAAAATATTGATAAACAACTTCAAAATTCTTGGATGATACAAATGACAAGACCTTCTTTCTATATATAGGAGTCTAATGGGTCATAATATAATTAAAGCTCGCATAACAATAATAATGTAAGGGCACAAAATAATAATGGCGAGCTTATATGGGGCATAATAAGAAAATATGGGGATAACATGGGAAAAAAATAACAATAAGGGGCTATAATGACAATAATAATAAAGGAATACACCAGTATTACAGGGACCTAACATAAAACCGACAACACCATGGTTATCCAGGAAAGGTCAAGGCTAGGAAAAATCACTATCAATACAGGAAATCCTCCGTGCCAATGACATATAATAACCAAATAACCACATGAATATGTCATGCATGTCAAAGCTAGCAAGGAAATCATACAGGAAACTCAGTAACTGCAAGAAAAACCATTTGTAGTTGCTGATAGAACAGTTCCCTTGCGCTTTCCTACTTTTCCTTTTCCTTCTTGCTCCAAATCGAAAGTATGCTCAAAGTCCTCCAAGAGTGTTCCAAGAGCTCTAACTGTGAAAGAGTATGAAAGAGAGAGAGAACAACGAGAAAGATACAAGCCAAAACTGACAATAATATATGAACTTATCCTTAGAAGCATTTTTATCTATGAGGCCTCTATTTTCTCCATTTTCCATTATCTTCTTGATATTTCCTCCTCTCATGCAACCTCTGACCTTTCACCTTAATTTTCTACCATTTTCCATTATTTTCATAAATAAAATGCAAATTAATGCTTCATGCATTTCCAAATCCTTTGCCATTACCTTTACCAATTTCCATAGCCATTAATTAATCACAAGTGATCCCTGTCACTGTTTTTTTTTGCGCAACATTTAGCATGGATTACATGGATGTTTAACCCATAGGTTATTAACTTTATTACATGCATTTTTAACCAATTTTGTCACAAACCCATATCCCTTAGGGGAACATCGTCCTTGGTGTTCAGTGACACCAACAACTAGTAAAACTGCTAAAAACCAAACATACTACCCATGGAGCTTTATAGCTTAACTTGTTGCAGTATTTATAATGAACAAGCTACTGAAAAGAAAACCAGCATAACAAACATAGCAACATGAAAACCATAGCACTTATTGGAGATTTATAACACAACTCCTTGTGGTATTTACAATCACAACCATATATAAATATGTACATATACCAAAACTCATTTTCCTCCACCAGTAAATAATGAAGGATACATAGTCCACATTTGATCATCTATCTCCCATGTAGCTTCATCAGGCCAAAATTACTTCCACTTCACTTTAACTTGCTCAATTGTTCAGTTCTGGAGCATGAACATCTTTCTCTACAAAATGCGTTGAGGTTTTGGTTAGAATTATCCTTCTGGTTCCACTTGCAATACATGCCATTCAATCACATGATTAGCATATTTAACGTACTTCTTAAGTAATGATACATGCAAAACATCATGGACTTTCACTATTAGAGGTAGTTCAAGTCTGTAGAAGGATCTCAAAAGGCCCAAAATACTGACGTGCTAGCTTCACAAATGACCCAATTTGTAGGGACATATTCTTGGGATTGATGAAAAAATACACATGTTTCCCAACCTAACACTCCTTAAATGCCTTGTGCAGATCTACATAGCCTTTCTCCATATCCTATTTAGATTCTTCTTGATAACCTGCATTTCCTATTCCATCTCTACCAACATGTATGGTCTTATCAATACCCTATTCACTAGATTAATCTAACTGATAGGAGTATTACAACTCTTCCCATAGAGTGCCTCAAACAAACTCATCCTTAGTGACTCCTGGTAATCATTGTTGTAAGAAAACTCAAGCAATGGAAGGTACTCTTCCCACATTTTCTGCTGATGCATAGCATACATTCTCAACATGCCCTTCAAAATCATGTTGACCCTCTCTGTCTGTCCGTTTACCTATGAATGATAATCTATGCTGAAGGCTAACTATGTATCCAAACCTACAAATAACTCTTTCTAGAACCTAGAAGTTAACTTGGCATCTCTGTCAGATCCAATATTACTCAAAACACCATGTAGCCTCACTATATTTATGATGAAGACCTGTGATACCTCACTAGTTGAATACATAGAATTCACCAGAATGAAGTGTGGTACCTCTGTCAACCCACTAACCACAACCATAATAGAATCATGCTATCTAGATTTCCTTGACAAACTTGTAGTGAAATCCATTGAAATTACCTACCATTTCCACTATGGAATTGGAATCAACTGTAGTAATCTAGCTGGATGCTTACACTCTGATTTTCCCTGTTGAAAATACAAGCATCTCGCAACAAACTCTTCCACTTATTTCTTCAACTTAATCTAATGATAAAAATTATTCTTTGCTGTCAATATATTCTGATATCATGGATGAATTGAATATGAATTAGCATGGAATTACCTCAAGATCATCTTCTTGAGCTCAGTGTTTTCTGGCACATAAATCATATCCCTAAATCTGACCAAACCATCTGCTGTGAGATGATAGTCCACATATTGAACACTTGTATTTTGTTGTAACTTGTATATAAGCTCACAATACATGTCATCCTGTCATCCTACCTACAATATCTGATCCTTTAAATCTATCCCATAAGAACTCATAACTACTATATGTTTTACCTGTAGTCTTCTACTAAGAGTAATGGAAACCATATTTTATTTTCCCTTAATGTACCTGATCTCAAATTTAATCTCACTGATCGTGGCCAACCATCTATCTTTCCTGGAATTTAAATTCAGTTTGTCAAATAGGTACCTCGACTCATTGTGATCATTGATCAATACAAACCTCTTGCCAAGAAGATAGCACTGTTGGTCGCTTTAATTGTTTCCCAATTCAAGCGCCACATAAATTATCAACCCGAGGAAGTCTGTTTATTTCAAAGGTAGTTTCGCGCTGTATGTGCTCAATTTCAAAAGCAAAAGAAATGTTGTAGTAAAGAAAGAACGCACAGTCATTAATTTCACTAATCTACTGATTCACACTCCATTTAATCAAAGCTGCAGCTAATTAAGTTATAATGGGGATAATCCCTCTGTTGCAGTTATAATTCAAATAAAGGGAAATCAAAAGGAAAGAACTCAATAAACCACAGCAGGAACAGGACCCTATTCCTTAGTGAGGAACTTCAGCACCTGATGCCTGACATCTAATCACACTATAATCCAAGAGATCAAGACCCTATTCCTGTTAGCAGGAACCTTCAGCACCTGATCTCTGGTTCTACTCACACTGCAGATAAAATGAAGCAGTTAAGGGGGACAGAACCCTATTCCTGAGTGCAGGAACCTTCAGTATCTGTCTCCCAACATCACTCATTCGCACAATCAAATCAGAATAGATATCTCAATTCCTACGAGTGCAAACATTCAATACATGCAGTTGCTAAGGGAACAGAGTAGTATTCAATCTATGTAACCAGTGTCTAACAACAGGATCAGAATGAAGTGCAACCATATAAACGATTTAAACAGATTACAAGAACTAATGGGCGAATCTTGTGAGGAAGGCGGGCCCTTTCCTTCTCACAAGATTCCCCGGGAGAAAGAATTAAATTAGAACAATCAAAAAGAAAATTTATTCATCTGTCAAAGTCACTGATATCTTATAAATGGAGACTAGCTCCAGTCTTTACACAGTATGCTCTTCTCCTGTTACAATGACTGACTGACTGATCGACCCCTTCTAATGACGATGTCTCCTCTTTTTAAAGAGGAGACATCATTTACAATTTACATCAAAACAAATCTTCAATCTGTTCTTTTTCCCAAAACAGGATCATTCAGTTCCTCATACGCAGAATACTGTTACAACAGAGATAACAAGAATGCTATCTTCAGGATAATCCAGGTAATCATTTCTTTGAACTGCTTCCATCATTCCTCGAAAGGCTCTTCCAGAATCGCAAATTACGGTCAACGGAATTTGCGTGTTTGACGGCTGTTTCAGCAACTGAGTCAGCTATTTCAGCAACGGCCGCATATGCTTATCTGCAACCTTTGGATTTGTATTAGCAATGATGCACTTCAACTAATAAAATATAAGAGTATTATGGAATTAAATGCAAAACAGATTAATCATATAATAAAGAAGAGGTTTTTGTATACCTTGGGAAAAAGCGAATGAAAATGATACTGGGATTCATGGTTATAAGGGTAAAGTGGTATCAAAATATGTAGCAAAAATGATACATAGTGGGGTCCTAACAGACCATTGAAAAGGTGCGGACATGTTCACAGGTCTTGCGCACAAAAGGTGCGAACCTAAAATGCACGGACTTTCATGCAGAGAAAATCGCGCATCTTATGATTGGTCCATGGTATTTAGTCTGACGTCTTTGATCCTATGGTTTTGGTCTGTGGTTTTGCATCTAAAATATTGAACCCAGGTTTTGATCCATAGTATTGTTTCTCAATGGTTTTGATCCATGGTTTGAGTAAGGCCTTGGCTATAAAAAGGGAAAGGAGATCAGTTGGCAAGATACAAGTGTGTTGAATATCTTAAGAATAGAAAGATCTGAATTTCTGATAATCGGTTGGTGAGTTATAGTTGAACCTGAATCAAGAAGAAACCAAAGAATTATAAGTCAGATCTACTGATGGGTCGAGATCTCTTTGGCACTTGAATGGATCTATGAATTTGACAGTCTGGGGTATATTTGAGGACTGATAAACTGTCTATATCCAGAGGTGTGCAGCACCAGAGAAGGCGCAGGTGCAGAGGTGCGCAGTACTAGTGAAGGAGCAGGTGTGGAGGTGCGCAGATCAGAAGACGTCGCAGGTGCGGAGGTGCACAGAGCACAGACAGTGCGGGTGCGAAGCTGCACAGGTCACAGACAGCGCAGGAGAGAAGCTGTGCAGGCCACAGACATAGAAAGTGCGGACATCCGCAGGGTACTACAGGTGAAATTGCGGACTTTTCTTGAATTATATTTTAACTGATTTTGTCTATTGCTGCAGTGTTCTGGATATAGACTTGGTGTCTGGTTACTAGTACTGTTTGTCTGATTACAGCATTTTGAGAAATTATTGGTTGATTGATTTATGCACATATACTTGATGATTACTTGGATCTAGTTTGAAAATTTATGAAACGTGGTCCCTAGAAAGAAAGAGAAGGTAGTAGCCTTCTGTAGGTCAGCACCTATGTACTAGTATCTTAGCTAGTACAAGAGCTAAGAGGGTTGTAGCTCTCTGCAGGTTGCAGCCTACATACTAATAAAGGACTGCACCAGTACAAAATCATTGTAAAAAGAAGTTTCTAATTGAAAGAAGATAGAGACATATTGCTCAAGTGGTTTTCACCCACATTGGGTTTCCACCTTATATCTCGTGTTCTTTGGTGTGACTGTCTACATTTCTTGTTCCTATTCATTATTATATGGTTCTGACATACATAGTTAACATCTAAAGAATAAATTACATTAAAAACTGGAAGGTATATGCAAGTTTCATTAGTCAGATCTGCAAGTGTTTATTAAAAAAGATTTGATAATACTGATTCACCCCCCCCCCCCCCCCTCTCAGTATTATTTCCAACATTTTTTCTGACGGATGCATCTCTTTAGTAGAATTTTCATTTTCTGACTATTATAGGTTCCTTGGGGGGGTTCCTTTGGAAAAATGGTTCACCCAGATCTTATGCAGAGTTCATTATAGTCTAAGGATGGGGACAACAATCAGAAGTATCAAAAATTTCTAGAAGCTTCACAAGCTTACTTTTTGGATTTGGATTTGGTTGCGTAGGTAGTTGAGGGTGTAATGGAGGTGGAACGTTTGGGGGTAACTAAAGTGGTTGTTGTAATGGTTGCAGCAATGTCTATGTTTGACGAAATGTTCCCATTGATTGATTGATAGGTTTGGAGAGGCACTGCCAGTTTTGGGACGACTTTGGCCCCTAAGTTGGTTGGTTTGAACATTGTGAAGGACATGAATTACTTTGTGAATTCTACCATCGGGGTGAAAAATATTGTTGGTTCGACCAAGAACGTACAGGAAACAACTAATTTTACCAAGGAAACTATTGTTGACTATATTGTCCAAAAATAAATAAATAAATAAACATGGAAGGGTCTTGAGCCATACCTGTAGGGAGATTTTTCCATTTTCATCATTGTGCCATGAAAAATGTAGGTTTTGGCTCTTCCTAGACTTCCTTAAAAGTGTCCTTCAACCTAGGGAGAGAGGGACAACAATCAATCAGGTGATCGTTGCTACAAATAACACAGATTTTGACTATATCCACTGGGCATTCCTTACATCCATGCTTTCGTCGGTAACGAGGAAAAATATTGCTAATTCTTGTTTCGCTTCAGTCTTCTTAATATATCGGTTTTAAAATTTTCTTGTATATTACCAATTTATGCACGCATGACTCCTCCACCTACAGTTCTACTATTTCTACTAATTGGATCATGAATTCCAAACTTAGTCTATGTAATCCCACAAGAACACCTAATACACAATTTCACAATATCATCATACTCTTCTTTGGAAATATCACCCTACCCCATTAGGCTAAGTTTTTCTATCCATTCATCCTTTATTCCTCTAATTAAGGAATTTTTTAGCACTTCTTTAGGTAGAGTGGTGTATGGATATTTTTACAAGTTATATTGAAATCTATCGATATATTATTCTAAGGTCTCAACTTTCTTAAATCTCATTTTAAATATTCCTTCCTTCAAGTCCCTAGATCAACAAAAATCTTAATATTTAGTAAGGAAGGCTTACTTCATCTGGTCCCATGAGTTGATAGTATTGCCTCCTAATCCCATGAACCAACACATTATTTCTCCCTTTAGAGTGGAAGGAAATAGTTTTAGTTTCTAGGGATAATTAGTGTAATCATATCCCCAACGTAGAACATCAAATTCAAATAGGAATGTGTCTGGGTCTTCAAAGGCCACACCTTGAAAATTTGGAATATTTTGAAGTGGAATAACTTTTATGAGTGCATTATCATGTGGATCGATGATATGGTATTCTATGCTCGAATTTTTTGTGCCTGAATCTACCCTGCTATTTGGTTAAAAATATGCCAATATCCTTTAGGAATCCCAAAATCAAGAGGTACTAACTGAAAGATACTGGTATGGTGGCGAGACCCTGAACCTGGTCTAAGTCTTACAACACTACTAAAATCAAGAATTATGATTCCTTCTTTAATAATGGGTGTCACAGGAAGTTGAGGGTGTGGACCACTCATCTCATCTCTTTCTTCCTTTAAATTGCAAGAGTGCCCCTCACTCTCACTAAAAGGATTGAGATGCTCGCTTGGTAAATATTGAAATCTCTACTCAGATCCTATGGTTTTGTTGTGAATCTCAGCATTAGTTGCATTAGAATATTATTCTACTAGAGGGGAAATAATAGTAGAGCCCTTCGCAAATCTTGTTCGAGGGCCTACCTAGGCTTGAGATTCTTCCCTTTGAATGATTTCGTCTATAAAGGTCGCTCACCCATGGCCAACTTTACCTTGGCTTTTAGTACTTTTTGAAGTGGATTTTTGATCTATTTCTACCTGGTTCCTACCTCTAATGTTCTTCCTAGTCATTTATAGTAAATAGCCTGAATTTATCAACTGAGGGAAAACACCACCACGAGTTTCTTTTTACTAGGGTGTGTGTGCAGGTTCTTACATTTCATCTTCAATATCCAACCCTCTGAGAATCAAATATGTGGCTAAATATAATGGCACTCTCTTTTGACAACCTTGTCGAAAACTACGCCAAAATGTTGGGACAATTAATTGTTGTAAAGAAGCAACTAACTACCACATATTAAATTTCCAACCCAAGGTTTTGTCTAGCTATTTCAAGACTGTCTGTAAAGTATATGTAAGAGATAGTGTTGAAACTAACGATAACTAATATTATAACAACAAGAAAATTAACTTTAATAAAATAATCAATTCCTAACTTGAAACACTCATTCAAAAGATATATCTTTCAGATAAACTATATCTTGTATAAACCATTCAGAAATATCAAATTCCAATTACTCTTCGCAACAAACAACAAGGAAAATTATTGAATGCTAAGTTGCTACTTAAGAAACAATAATCATGTAATTGATGGAACATCACTGAAAAACAATACTTTATGAAATAGAAAAGAACAAATAACACAAAAAGAAACTAAACTTAGTACAAAATCATTGATGATCTAGAGATAACCTTCAAGGAACAACAGTAAAGAAACAACAACTATAAATTGACTATCTAAAAAAACAATCCCTACAAGTCAATATTATGACTACCGATATTATCCCTACTCAAAATAAAGCACATGACTTGCAATTAAATCAATAGATGGATGATTGACATAAAGAGAGAAAACATGAAGCTAGTGATACAACTGAAGACATTGCCTCATCTAGGAGTTGGCCCAAACTACCAGAGTCAGACTTCCTTGTAGAAGAAATCAGAACAATAAATTAACTCTCAACAACATAAAATTGCATTATATTACGAAAGAACAATTATAGTTAGTGCTTTCAGCAAGTGTAACAAATGTAAGAAAATATTACACAAAAAACTCCCTTTCGGGACACAAACCCCCATCTTTATACCATAGTGATGGGAGATTAAAATAATGAATCTTTTAACAAAGATTAAGCCTAAGAATCTAAATATTCTCAGGATGCTTGTTTCAGTTACAAAAGAGTCACAATATCGCTGAGATGACAAAACCAAGGGTTTGTCCCTAATAGACTTACTCACATAATAATTGGCCTTGCTTGATTTTCTATAGTTTGCTAAGACAACATCATGGCATCCCAATTTTACCACGAACAACTCAGTAAACAACATCTAGTGCTAGTTGTCACAAAACCCCTATTCACATTAAATATTCAACCATGAGAAAATAACACTTTTACAATTAAAATAGTTCATCAAAAAGATGAAATAGTAAAAGTAAGTTAATTACTACTAAAACCTATGTTATATAGGTTAATGTATCATAAATATAGGAAAAAGACAAAAAAAAACAATATTAAAACTAAGAAATAGAATAAATGAATCATGACAATTGTGAGGCCCAACACAAATGTTGGCTTAAAACTCAACATGCAATCAAGAATGAAAAGGCAAAAAAATTCTTTTTCATGTATGAATTGAATACTAGTGTGTATGACTTGTCTATGGCCTCCGTAGGGTTTGGAAACTATACTTGCGCTTATTATGTGCCCAACATCCTCCATTAATACAAAATGCAATAGAATTTGGTGATAAGAATATACAAAAATTCTAGATGTATGTAACAGCAAGTTCATAATAACCCTTGATCTCAAATTTCAAGTGGAATGGATAGTGATTATCATAGAGTTATTGGAATTCATAGAGTACTAAGGAAAAAATGGATTTATGGAAAGAATTAACGAATACGTAGTGGAATTATTTATCATGGTAATTCACACAACTAAGAGTTCCATATTAAACATAGACAAGAGTAGTAGTAATATCACACATAATTTACACAATTGGTCATAAATAAATTAATCAAACAATGAACACAATGTTTACCTTAGAAACCTAAATGGAAAAACCAATATTTCAATGGTTACTTAGTCTCTATTTCAACAATCTCTAGTTATAATGCAACTTATGTTTCTCTGCACATAGTCCTATATTTATCCATTAGGTATACGATCTAGGTGGATATCTATGGCCACCACCTCTTCCACTGACTGAATGGTTCTCTATCTTCTTGGTAGTTTTGTCTATAGTTTTTTGGGCCCCAAACTTTCGAGGTTGTTTTGAGGCCCTAAATTAAGTTTTTCGGCACTTGAAGGGGGCCAAGTGTTTCCATCACATACCTTGGACCTAGTTGATAGTTGTATTCCTTGGATAGTTTCTTCCAATGAGCTATTGTGTGCCTAAAATGAATATTTTATGCAAAATTTGTGCCCTCGGGAACTTGATATACTAACTGAACACCCCAAGGACCTAAAACATGTTGGTGCTTCATCTTCTAAGGCTATCATTTTGGACCTCTAGTATTTTTTATTTATATTAAAATGTCATTATTTAAAACTCTTATAATAGATTTTGCAAATGTGTGTAGTTGTGATCTCTCTTTCTTCAGATATAGCTAACACCATTCTAATCAGTATGTTTTATACAATATTATGCTACTTCATTTATTAATAGAAGTTTAGTTTTCACTATATTGTTGCTCTTTTTGTTATATTTCTCTTTGTGTGTGTTTCATTTCTATTATTTCCTTTCATTTCATTGAACCTTGTACAAATTGGAGTAGTGGTATCAAAGAAATCTACTTCTTGTTATTTCTTAGTGCATGTCCCCAAGGAGGCTAGGGTACAAAGAGTTGGGTCTAAAGCTAGTCTCACTTTGGAATGATCATTATAACCAACCCAAGTGCCCTCCCATGGCAGAAGGAAAGAGACATGATGGAGTGGGAGATATTATCATGTTATTGCTTAAGGAAGCACTTATGTGACAGAGGAATGACGTGATGGAATTTTTTTTCCAAAATCCTTCAAAAACTTCCAACAACAGCTAAGGCACCTTCAACTAGTGGAAATTTTGGACATATGAGACCCTTGAAGCTAAAATTTAACTTTGATACCCCCTTATTTCAAGGAAAATTAG
This sequence comes from Pinus taeda, assembly GCA_000404065.3. Taxonomy (NCBI): domain Eukaryota; kingdom Viridiplantae; phylum Streptophyta; class Pinopsida; order Pinales; family Pinaceae; genus Pinus; species Pinus taeda. Next base: position 7,085 of record APFE031759058.1, on the reverse strand, counting down.
TTGTACGTGATTTTGATAAATGGTTAAATCTGGTATAGGGCTATTACTCTATCCCAAAAACTTCTGACAATTGAAAGATCACATTTGCACTCCTACAAGCCCTTCCCCATGTCAAATATTGGTGGGAAGGTTACCAACTCTTTAATGTTTCTTGGGTATGGAATTTGAAGGATTGCTTGAATTCTTTCCGGATCGATTCTGATACCGTCTTTTAAGATGATGTGGCCTAGAAACTTACCTTCCTCAAGGCCAAACAAGGACTTCTTGGGGTTCAAGGAAATGCCATATTTCCTACATGTCATGAAGATCTGCCTTAAGTGTTTGAGGTGCTCTTGATCAGATTTGTAGAAAGGGGTTAAGTCATCAAGATAGACAACAAGGAATTCATGGATTTCCTTGGCGAATGCAATATCCATTGCCCTTTGAAAGGTGGCACCAACGTTCTTTAGCCCGAAAGGCATTTTAACATACTTAAATGTTCCCCACGATGTGGTAAAGGCTGTCTTGTCTTGGTCATCCGAGTGAACAAGTATTTGATTGAAACCTGAAAATCCATCTAGTAAAGAGATTCTAGATGATCCCACTACTCTTTGTAGGATGTGTTCCATTTTAGGCAAAGGATAGTGGTCTTTTAAAGAGACATGGTTTAAGTTTCTTAGGTCTAAACACAGTCTGATCTCCCCTGATTGTTTCCTTGTGGGGACCAGATTGGACACCCATTCAGAAAATCTAATGGGTGCTATGATACCTGCTTCAAACATTCTCTTCACTTCTTTTTCAATGAGAGGAAGAAGCATAGGGTTTATTCTTCTAAGTTTCTGCTTGAATGGCTTTTGATTTAGTTTTAAGGGGATGGTATGTTGAATCACTGAGGTGTCATAGGACTTCAAGTCCTCATAACTCCAAGCAAATACATCTTGGAACTCTTTGAACAAATCCACATACTTTGGTTTTTGGTCAGGGGGCAGATTTTTAGACAATTTAATCATTTTGGGCTTTTCTGCTGTCCCTATGTTGTGTTCTTCTATAGCAGCATCTAAAGGCTCCATTTTTGGATTTTTGGGCACATCATTATCATCGAACATGTCTTCTAATGGAGTAAGTCTAGCAGGCAAAAAGTTATTCTTTAGATCAATGAACTCAGCCTCTGCTTTGGCTGTTTCCTCTAAATGCATTTGTTTCAACTCTTCTATGTTTGCATTGTCAAAAATAGTTGGGCTCAAGATTTGTTTTTCTGTTGCAGCTGTTACAGCCTGTTGTTCTTCATTTGTTTGTTGTTGGGAATCATTCATGGCCTCCATGTCAATGTTTAAATTTGAAAACTCGCCCTCAAGAGTGAGGAAATTGTTAATCTAGGCATCATTTTCAAATACTTGCCAATCCTTAACATTGTTTGGGACAGTAGGCCTATGTTTGATCTCAGTAGTAAAATGGTGATTTGGCTCAAAGGGAAGCCTGCATGTACTAGCAAAAGTGGCTAGGCTGTGTGCATGAATGTTATGGTTTATAGAAATCTTGGCAAGCTCAGATTCAGTGAAGGTATTAAGTATTTCTGTGGCAGCAGTCCTATAGGCCCTCATTCTATTGTCATTAGTAACAAAGTTACCTTTCATTTGTAGTATGATTAAATCAAAGTCACCTAGGATGGACACTTTTGTAGCTCCTAGAACTTTGAGCAATTTTAGGCCTAGGAGGAGAGCTTCATACTCTGCCATGTTGTTTGTACATCTGAAATTTAGTCTGTAGGCATGGCCCTCTGCATGATTGTCATGTGTATTGTGAATCCATACACCTGCCTCTGTTCCTAACTGGTTGACAGAACCATCAAACTCTAAATACCATGTAATTTCTTGCTTTTGGTTTGTATTAAGAGTTTCAGTTATTTTAGGATTGGACAGATTTAAAATTTGTGTTTGAGGAGGTTCTTCTTGCTTGCTGGCTACCTTGATTGTTGTGACCATTTCATGGGCATGGGCAACTGGTTCTTTATTTATGCATGTCTCTAGCTCTAAAGCTAAAGGCTTCTCATTAGTTGGAGGATTGGTGTCATCATTAAAAAGAATAAATGAATCCATATTAGAATGGATTGAGTAAATTGGAAAATTTTGGGGCTTTTCCTCACTACTTACCACATACTTCATGAGTGTTTCTCTGTACAGTCTCTTTGGTTGCCCAAAGATAGAAATAGTGGCATAAGAGAAGTCGAGTTGGAGGGATCCTTGGAGTTTTTCTCCCCATGATCTTGATAGGAGCATGCCATATTTTGTTGGAATGTCAGCAACTATTACGTCCATTAGGATTTTTTTGTTAGGACATTGGACTAAAGACACACAAAGGTCTTTAATTAAGCCTAAACACTTGACCTGATGTCATGCGGAAAGAGTTATTTTTGCGGACAAAACTAACCTCCCTAGGAGTCTAAGACTCTCTAGTGACAAACAAGAGAATTAAGAGCAATCCTTCTCTAAACATACATTATTCTATGAGAAACCAAGTGTTTTTCGATCCTACCTCAAGTCCAACGCTTGTTGTAGCAGTCCAGCCTTGCTGATCCAGATGAGCTCCTCCTTCACTTTAAGACCTTCATACACTAACAAGGCAAACGATTACATAACACCTGAATACTTCATAAAACAAAGCATATTCATCACATAGACCAAGGAGTACATGAAATAATTCATTAACAACAAATCATTGAGAAGAATGGACTTATTTGTATTAAGGAAACAAAAAAGAACCATTACAACCTGAGCCTTGGTGTTGTGCAAGCTCCTCCCAGGGTCCAGCAAGAGTTTTCCTCTACTTTGACAAGCTCACCCACTTCCAATATGGAAACAAGAAAGGATGGTACTCCTCACAAGTTTACAATGGAAGTCCTAATTCTAGCAGCATCTACCCTTTGGAATGTTTGGCTTTCAACCTCTTCTCCCTTGGCCCAATGCCTGTATTTATAGTGTTCTAGAGGAAGTTATTCAGTTCCAACATCAATGGGATACTCCCTCTTTTGGATGGGGTAGCTCCTCTTTTGATGGGATAAGTTCCTCTATCATAGGGATGCATGAACCATCTAGAGGCGCTCAATACACGTCCAACACTCTTCTAGAAAGCTCTAGAAGTGACCACAAGTAACTTTTTTAAGATGAAACTCGCGCCTTTTGACCTTTACAGGATTACGCACCCATCCCTTGACTTACAGAGTGTACAAGTACGCAGGTACAATGAGCTTGGGATGCGTACACGCAGGCAAGGTAGAGAGAACCTGCGTACCCAGAGATAAACATGATTTTTAATGACTTTCTTTTCTCTCTTTCTTGAAGTTTGACATGGAGAGCAGAGGTATAAGGCTTGACAAGGAGGATAATATGACTATTGATGGAGTCATATTAACTGCAGATAGTCATGGTGACAAATTTCAGTGTAACAACCACATTTCCGCACACTGGAGATGTCTAATGATTTCAAGTGGTCGGCAGTTTGATCCTTTGCGCACATCGCTACGTGTTCTTTCCTGTACCTTGCAACCTGAGATGTTGTCTATGCACAACCCTAACCGGGGCTCGAACAGTGTTATTACCCAAGTCATCCCTCACAACTGGTATTAGGTGATTAACTAAACTTATCTATATACATTTAGTTATTCTTAACAATATTCACAATTCATGTAAGTGCGCTCAGTAAATAAACAGTATAATTGCAAGTAATATCAAACATCTAATAACTCAAAACAGATACATAGGATTCAGATAAAAATTCTCTTTATTATTTTCTTCTTTCTGTTACAGATTTGACACTACCCTACGCACTTAGCTGCAAGGGTCTGTGGACTCAGCTGTGGACAATATTAGGCCTCTGCACACTCAACTGCAGAGCCTCTTCCTACTACTATGACCCAAAACACTAAGACTCTTGCTCTATGCTTCGCTATCATTTAGACTCCATCCGTTGGTTCACTTACTTATTTACTTTACAACTTAGAGCCTCAATATATTTATAAAATCCCATGGTCTGCGGACCATGGGTAGGCCAACACTACATTCAAAACTTAGGGTGGACAACCCCATGACTCTAACATACAATTCACGCTCCACGCCCACAATTCGTAGAGTTTTTACAACAATAAAAACTCAAGGCTTGGGCTTTAAGCCCCAAAACGTGTCGTGGGGTGATTCCATGCCCAAAATTTGGCTACTGGGTCACTGGAAGTAGAAACTACACAATTCCCAAGGGCAATAGGCAGTCATCTGTCAGGAGCTTGATAGCAGAAACTGTGCAATTCCTAGAGGTTACTATCAGTTTGCTACTAAGAGTTGTTTGTAGGTTTTAACCCCTATAGAAAATACCTGCATACAAAATCTAAAACACAGAAAATAAACAATGTGAGAGAATAACACATAAAGCACATATACATGGAGATTTTCCCCTGGATCCCAAAACCAAGACTACTAGCTTGATTTTCCATTATGTTCCTTTCAATGTTATAATATATATTTATACATTCTGAAGCATCCAATACCATGGACTGAAAACCATCACATCCAAAACCATGAACTGAAAACCATCGCGTCCAAAACACATGTGCAAAAATCATGCACAAAACCATAGGTGGGTCCACCCATCCTAACATAGGGTCCAAAACTAAAATTTTATGGGGCGATGCCCCAGACCCCATAAAGTGGGGTTACAGGTATGCCTCAAACCCCCTGTGACACCCCCCCCCCTTGCTACACAATCAGCGCAATGAAGGGGGTCTCTGGCCCCCCCTCTAACCCCCTGATTAACTATGTGATATAGTTGTGGAAAGAATATAAAACAACCCAACATTCTCCCACTTGTTGTTTTCTTTCCACAGGGGGCCACAAGAGAGCTTAGTCATTTTCCAGCCCTGAAACACTCATTGTTTCTCTACACTAAGAAAACTTCTCAGAGCTCACAGATTTTGTCAATGCATCTGCAGTATTCTTCAAAGTGTCCACCTTTACCAGCAACACATTTTTTTCTTCTATCATATCCCTCACAAAGTAATACTGAACATCAATGTGTTTTGTCTTTGAATGATATGCCAAGTTCTTTGCCAAGAAAATTGCACTTTGGCTGTCACAGTCTATCCTTATAGCTTCCTCTAGTAACCCCATACTTGAACAAAATCTCTGCAACCAAACTGCTTCCTTGATTGCATGAGTGGGTTCCATGTATTCTGCCTCTGTAGTTGATAATGCCACTACAGATTGTTTCTTACTCATCCAACTGACTGCACCTCCAAATAGGCTAAACACATACCCACTTGTAGATCTTCTATGGTCCAAATCTCCAGCCAAGTCTGCATCAACAAAGCCATGAATATCCAACACTTTATCTAATCTTGGTCTTCCTTGATAGCACAAACCATAATCACTAGTGCCACGCAAATACCTGAAAACCCGCTTCACTGTTGTCTAAGGCTTCTTCCCTAGTTTTGACATAAACCTACTCAATGCTCCCACTGCATGTGCAATGTTTGGTCTAGTATAGACCATTACATACATCAGGCTACTGACTGCACTTGCATATGGAACATGAGTCACATCCTCTTCCTCTTCTTGTGTCTTGGGACACTATTCAGCAGATAACTTTACATCTACAGGAATAGGAACCTTCACCAATTTAGTATCATGCTATTAAACCTCTGTAGTATTGTCTCGACATACTTCCTCTGGTCTAACTAGTGCTTCCTCTTTGCCCGATCTCTTTTAATTTCCATGCCCAAAATATAGTTTGCAGCACCAAGATCTTTCATGTCGAATTTGGAGGACAATTGGGTCTTCAAATCCTGGATAATTTCTTTGTCATTTCCAACCAGCAACATATCATCCACATACAAGAACAAATAAATAAAACAACCACCAATTAATTTGAAATACACACAGCGATCTGCTTTGATTCTGGTGAAGCCAAGTCCCCATATAAATGTATCAAATTTCTGATACCACATCCTTGGTGACTATTCTAACCCATATAGAGACTTCTTTAACTTGCATACCAGTTCTTTCTTACCCTTCGTTGCAAAGCCTTCAGGTTGCTTCATGTAGATTTCCTCTTCCAGATCCCCATGAAGAAATGTTGTCTCCACATCCATCTGTTCTACCGCAAAATAAAAAGCAGTAGCAATAGATAAAAGTAATCTAATAGAAGTTACCTTGACAACAGGAGAAAAAATATCACCAAAATCAATTCTCGACACCTGGGAATAACCTTTTGCTACCCACAGAGCTTTGTATTTCTCCACTTTTCCTTCTTCATTTGTCTTCTTTTTGAACACCCATTTGCTGCCAATGGGTTTCCTTCCAGCCAGAAACTCCACCAGATCCCAAGCCTCATTTTTGTGCAAAGATGCCATTTCATCAACCATGGCCTCTTTCTTGAGTTTTCCATCCTCTGAATCTACTGCTTCCTTCACAATTCTGGTATCATCATTAGTAATAGATAAAGAAAAATTTGAACAAAAAGTAGATGGACTATACCTTTCTAGCTTCCCTCTTTCTCAAACTGATCTTCTCACACCCGGAGTTTGTGGCTCTTGATCTTCTGATTCCTCCTCTGCTGCAAAGTCTAACTCTTCCTCCTTTAGCTCAAACTCTATCTTCTCAAGTTCCTTTGGTTGGATTTCATGTTTAATAACATCTTTCACCTCTCTGAACACCACATCACGGCTGTACACAACCTTCCTTATTACTGGGTTCTAAAGCTTATAACCCTTTAAACCATCCTTATACCCAATAAAGATGCACTTTTCAGATTTACTATCCAACTTGGTTCGTTTCTCCTTTGGAACATGTACATATGCATCACATCCAAATACCCTCAGATGTGAAAGGGAGGGTTTCTTACTAGTCCATACTTCTTGTGGAGTCTTATCATCCAACGCAGATGAAGGTGACCTCTTGACCAGGTAACATGCAGTATCCACCGCTTCTGCGCAGAATTCCTGTCCTAACCCAGAACCACTAAGCATGCTTCTTGCCCTTTCCATCAACGTCTTGTTCATTCTTTCTGCGACTCCATTTTGCTGAGGTGTATATGGAGTAGTCTTCTGCTGTGCTATACCACAC